>JAAAKQ030181802.1:1305-12258 GCA_010016005.3 Zanna intricata | reverse complement strand
CCGTACTACAGCTCGATTGCCTATATGTAATACACTCGTATTGCTGTGTATGTAATATATAGCTGTGTTAGAGCGTTTCGTGACGGCAAACTGAACTTTTTTTCTCCATGTTCAACATACATCCATACCCTGCTAAAAGAAGTAATAACATCAAAAAAGAGATTGGTTTTCGAGAAACAAATTATAAATACTCTATTTCAATTGTTAAACGACACCATCATCAAAATTTATAAAAAGAACCTGTTAAATTAAATATAAATACAAAATAAAGCGTAACAAATATAAATAATGAAAATAATAAACAGTCCTACAAAGCAATCAAAATATAAACTGAAGAATCGTTCTAAAATGTACAGAATTCAAGTATTTTAAACAAAAGGTTAGGTTCCATTTTATCCTGAATAATCTTAATATTTTTTAAAATTATTTTGAAGTGAAAGTTTTATTATTTAGATAAAAAATGTTTTTAATTTTCATTGAAATTTCGTTTTCTTGATCCAATGTAATATACTCTTCTATGTCTTCACAGGTCCATGACTTTCTTTCTTAATTATCAGCTGATTTGTAACATTTGAAAAGTCTAATTTATTATGGGAACTACAGAAAATAATAATATCCTTAAAAAGAATGTTTTTATGTCTTTTTCCGTGCATATCCTTTTGCCCAAAACAATCCATATCGGTAGACTTCATAAATGAAGTTTTATTCCGTTGGTCCTTTGATTAGAGGATAGTCCGAGTCCAACTAATCAATTCTGGTCTCTAGTTGCTAGCATGTTTAATTAATTTTACGAACAGCTGAAATTGCAATTCGGGGGATTAGTTGCATATTCACAATATCTGTTCTCTTTGTTATGAATCATTCTTATACAGGGAATAACAGTTTGATTTTCTCACGATTCAAAACTTTCATGCAATAATCTTTTTTTACTTAAATTTCAAACAGTCGCTTGAATATCGGTACGCTATCGTCGTTTAATTATGAAGTTTCTTCTTCAATGTTGTTAAAGTAAGTTTCCCAACTTCTTGAAAAAACCTTATTAAAAAAATAGATTATAAAAAGCATAGCTTGAACATATGCGATGATTTGAAAGTTATAGCTATTTATTTAGGCATGCAGTTAGGCTATATTAAGTACATATGTTTTCTTTGCGAATGGGACAGCCGAGATAGGGATAAATATTATGTTACCAAAGATTAGAAGAAACGAGACCACTTAACTACGAATGGGAAAAATATTATTTATAAGCCCTTAATTGAACACAAAACAATATTTTTACCCTCTCTCCATTCGTATAAAGCTAGGACTAATGAAGAGTTTTGTAAACGCAATGAAGAAGGATAGTCCCGGATTTTTTTACATCAGGCAGAAATATCCGAATGGTAAGTGAAGGAAAAATTAAAGAAGAAATATTTATTTGTCCTCAAGAAAAAGAGTTGATCAAATATGATGTATTTACATGAATGTTAAATAATGTAGAAAGTGCATCTTTCATAGCTTTTATAGACGTTTGAAAAAGTTTTCTCGGTAAACGAAAATCCGACAATTACTACGTATTGTTAATCAACTTCTTACTTCATACAGAGATATGGTAATGTAATATATCTTTTATTTACATTTCCTCCACTCACATTTGGATTTTTTCCGGAAAACCTCGGAGACGTAAGTTACGAACACGGTGAATGTTTTCAGTAAGAGATTTCTGTGATGGATAGCTCCTATGAAGGGAAATGGAATATTAACATGGTAGCCGATTACTACTGGACATTAATTTGGGATGTATATGAAGCTATTTATAATTCTAACACAGGTATGACCATGCAGAATTACATATTTCACTGATTTTAACTATATTTTCTCTAATTTTTTTTTTAAGCGTAATTTATTTAAAATTAAGGGTTATAGAAAAATTGTATTTGAAGATCTGTAATGTACGCAAAAAATGGTATCAAATTTAGTGAAACATTAAAATAATGTTTTTTGGCTATCACTGTATTCATTTCAACAAGGCAGGATGAACAGGAATGAAACCAATAAATGTCCCAAAAGGTTTTTCAATCGGTACCTTTATCAATAAAAATAAAATAATTTATCTTCTGAATAATAAAAATGAGACAACCAAAACAACTCCTCTTTAAAAAGTTAATATTGAGTTTTTTGTTCATTAATTAAATGCATTCGTACCAGTGATAATACATTTTTTAAACAAAATGTTAAACCTTATTTTTCTTATACATTTTCGAGTTTTCGTGTATTTTTTTTTTAAATTCTACTGGCGTGAAGCAATAATGGGCTACAAGTTTAATCGAAATAAAGAATAGTAGGTTAAATTTTTCATGATGTGTAGGATAAGTGCTGAAGCTTGTTTATAAAATAAAATTATGTTCTTTTACTTCCTACCTAGGTCACTAAAGTTTTTCGAAACTTTTAATATTGTGCTTGAAATGTTGTTATATATATATTTATATATTAAAAAAAAAACAGTATTAGAGTGTACGTAATAATAGAAATATTTTTTCTATTAAAAATTTTTTCTATTGACTAAGGTTTTTATATAAAAATAATATATCTAATAGGAGATATTTTATAATACGTAATATTCAAATTAATAAAATATACATTTTTATTTTTAAATTAATCGAGATTCAGACTGTCTTTGTAAACTTAGAAATAAGGCTTGTTTTTCTCTTAAAAAATGGGAGAAGTATAACATTCTGAAAGAACTTTTTTTTAACAAACATAAAACATTCTGCATTCAACTTTATAAATTGAAATATTTTACATATTTTCTGATAACACATTATAAAAGAACACCGTTATAATATTCTGAGAATAAATACTTTAAAAAGTAGTACGCATAATGCACATGATGTTTCAAAATTTTAAAATAGCAATAATAAAAATAAACTTAAAAATTAACATCGTTCAGAAAAATACTTATAAAATTAATTTAAAAATTAAATGGAATTTTGTTAATTTATATTATGGAGCGATTATTTTTAAATAAAAAAAGCGGTAAATCAGTTCACTGTGTAGCCTAAATAATAAATAATTCAATTTGTCCAAACTCAATCATTTCTTCTATTCTATTTAGGAATCAAAAATTAAGCAATTTTTTCTTTTGACTGATGAATTATTAATTCACCACAGAAACTTACAAAAAACCATTTACTTGAGGATATGAAAATGAAGATTTGTAGCGTATGAAAAATGATATGTCTGACCTGGATCGGAACTCGAGGTATCCAGATGAAAGGCCGAGAAGCAACCATTCCATCACGGTAATCAGCGGATGTATAATTATCATTTTATTATCTAAATTAAAGTTAGGATCATATTCCATAATTATTTCAAACCCGTAGGTTATCAGTGCTTATATTACAAATGTTTAATAAAACTATTTTCAAAATAGTAAGAAAGATGAAAATAGCTTTAGATTAATCATTGATAATTTAAAACCCACTTTATTGATAATGATTTCATTCTACACCGGTTGTCGCTCACAGTGATCACTCACAAACCTGACGACAGGTTCACTTATTGGAAACCCGACTAATATTTCTGTTTGATGGACCGATAAATAGCGAAGTTTAATTAACGTGTATGCAGCGTGAGAATGAAATATTAATATAGTTTTATATATCATTAAATTAAATGTTCGATCGATTCGAATAGCAGCTACTTCATACTTGGTTGCCATTGTTTTCATGGTCAGCCACACATATATTTGAAGGCCAGCACACCAGCTCATTTTGGTTTAATGGACTATTGCAGATGAGAAAGATTAACCTACAAATGGTTACGAACAACTGGTGGTTAATTCCAGCTGTTATAATGGTAATATGTAAATAGTGGGAGGGGGAAAGGAATTAGTGGTACGAGGATAACAATTTAATTCAATTCATTGATACACCGACTCTCGCCGTGACAAACTACGAATCCCACTAATATCTATACTTGCTTAAAGAAAAAAACAAAATAAATTTTAAATTTTCTCTTGTTTTATTTAATTTCTTTTCATTCCAAGAATGTTCGGCAAGACTTCTCTTTTACACAGTCGTCAGTACGTTTGTCATCCAACTTTCATCATAAAACTTTCTATGATATTGGGAAATATTCCATTTCCTCGCAAAAATTTGGATCTATTACACTAAAACCATTATCAAAATACTTGCCAGAATCGTTACCAGAACTATTATGATATTCTTTAAATGAAAAATCTTTCTGCTATTTAATTTTTCATATTTATAAACGACTTGTGGTATGAAAGTTTTTTCGAAAAAAATTGTCCAAATTCACTTTACCCATTGTGTAAAATTAAAAAAAAAAAGGATTTTCAATAGATGTAAAATACAAAATTATTCATTACTCCTAGCTTGATATGGATAGGGAATACAAATATTTTTTTTGGTTCAACTTTCAAATGACCAAATATGTTCCAGCTATGTTTTATATAATTTATTTATCTTTTTCAAGAACGTCTTTATATTACCCAGTTTTTTCACACTTCTTTATATCAGCCACTTGTACAGGAATTATTCTAAGCTATCGCAGATTGTTGCTATTTTGGCAGCTTCGTCTGCGCTTTTGTTTCCTGCAGTACCAGCATACCGAGGAGTCCATGCAAATACGCATCGCTGTCCTCATCTCTTTAAAACATATAAAATAGACAGGATATTTGCAATCAATATGTTCTTAATGTTTTTGTTCCGAATTGCAGTCAGAACACTCAACGAATCGGAACATATAAGCACTCTCTCCTCGCAGAAATGTTCGGAATAGCGAAAAGCTTGCTGTGTGGCAGTAAGTTATACCGTGAAAACGCTTCCCATAGCTGGCAGCTTACAAAAGTGGGCTTCTCCATTTACATATATGGAGCATCAAACACTGTTTTCGGTTTTAGAACCGTCAATATAAATCTTAATATATTCATCGTAACTACTGACACAGTTGATAAAAATTCCTGTTGGATGATTACCGCTGGCTTATCTTTTATTTTCTCATAGGAGAGATCCAACCTTGTGTTTACCACTGGCAAAAGCCATGGCGGTATTTGTCTAGTAGAAACTGCTAATGTCTCAGATAGTGCAATTTCGTATTTCCTTGCTAACTATGATACCGTATTCCGGCTAGTCTGGAATACGGAGCACGATGTTCATATAATGTAGCTAAAGGATGATTATTGTAAGTTTTATTATTTATATGGGTATGAAAGGCCCATATATTTGCTGCATATCTTAGCAAAAGAATCTCTCTTCTATAATGCAATGGCATTATTTTGGCTTCTGACATTAGACTAGTCATGGCTAATATCAATTTTTTGATGATGATCGGGAACAAGGTACCAATCAACGGCGAGCCTTGTGATATGTCATTTTCTAATGTTTTCTCGGATGAATATTCATTGTTAATTCGTACCTGGAAAGTACGGTTGTTCATATAGTTGCTAAGTAACACTGACAGATTGCTCAGGAGTGCAGAAGCATTATTCCATGACACCAGGTCATATTGAATGCCTTCTGCAGGTCAAAGAAGACTCCGACCAAATGTTTTCTTGTGATAAAGCTGTTATATGTAATATTCTCTAAATTAATCATTTGGTCAGTAGCCGAGTGGTATTGTCGAAAACCTGCTTGATAAGAAGATAAAAGTTTTTCTTTTTCTAAAATCCAAACGAGACGATTATTTATAATTTTTTCAAAAAGTTTTCCCATAGCGCACGTCAAAGAAATAAGACGATAACTATTGGGATCTGCGAAGATTTTTCTTTCTTTGGAACTGGGACCATATAAGCCTCTTGCAACTGCAGCGGTTAATTTGCATCCTGCCATAACTAATTACATAATTCTAACAGTCTAATCTTCACAGTGGTATTCAGCTGCCTGATCATCACATAATGAATTTCATCCGGACCAGCAGCTGTATAGCCGGCTTTCTTCAACGCTTTCACAAGTTCTTCTTATTTGAATTGTACATAGTATGAGAATCTTCCAACAATAGTAGAGTATCTTCTCTACTAATCACCAAATATTTTGGTTTAGCTATGACATTCTTGTAAAGAGCTCTCTTTATACTCTTAGTCTCTTTCTCTAATCTATCCGTTTCGAAACTCTTTCACGTTTCATCACACGCGAAACGGCAGGTTCTGCACGAAGGTGTTTACGTGAACCCTCTGTCACGTTTGATTGTTCAAGTTCCATTTTGTTTTTTATCCCTTCTGTAGCAAGCTAGCCGCCGGAGTACACCCCCACTCCTGGGCTACCAACCCTGGAGTACCGATCCGGTACTAGTTGTACGACCTGTAGGTGGGATCAGGCCGATCATATTCGATCTCCTCTGAGATCGAATATGGCAGCATTTTTAGCAGTTTATGATTGGCCAGCATTTTTCCTAGCTTTTTTAGCATTTGTCTTTTAAAACACGGTTAAATTTTTATAGTTTCAAATAACCAATAAATTTTCATTTACATTATTAAAAAAAATAACTTTCTGACTTTAGCCTGAAAATTTAATCAATTTTATTCTGTTCAAATACTTTACTGCGTTTTTTTTTGTCTTCGTAAATTAAACATTTTATTTTGTGCTTTGTCGATTTATCTGTTTTCCTGCTGATTACTATAACAAATTTTTATCCAACAATGTTCTTATACTTTTAAAACTAATCTTTATCCCTGAATCTTCTGGAATTTTTCTGGAATTAAATTATATTCAAAGAAATATGAAACTAATTTTGTTTATATATTTGACAAGAATGAAACTTTTTTTAAATAAATGAATAAATTAATGAATTTTGTATAATTCGTTTTGTAAAGTGATATGAAATAAACAAAATAATTTATTGGAGAGCTTCTAATTTTTTTAAGGTTTCTCTGTGGTTAAGTCACGAGTAGCATCGTAGATTAAAAATTCTCAAACAAGTAAATTATAACCATTTTTTTTTTTTTGTTAACAAATAGATAAATATTAAAAAAAAAATCTTTTATGATGTTTCACTACAATAATGGGTAAATTTAATTTTATCTGACTGAGTTGTTGAGGTATTTATAGAGTTATCGTACATTACGAGAGGAGGAAAATTTATACACGCACATAAAACAATGACGCGATAGTCCGCAAACACTTGGTCCCTTCACCTCCCGACCGTCAGCATACACTTACTCATTTTGTAAACGCTAATATTGCTCTTGCCACAGCTCATTACCACTTTTAGTGAAGCCGCCGGAACGAACATAATTAAACTATTAAATTTAACTCCTAGCGTTCATATCTTTGTAGCAGATCACAAGCTGTTCAACGGCTAGTGATTGAAATTCATGATGCTATTTTTTACTAAACGCGATAACAATTTAAAAGTTAACAATTTTAATTCTGTTACTCTGTAAAAGGAAAAAAAATAGGAAATTTAACTACTGCACAATGTAAAAACAATGGAAAATCTTAAATTTGAATAGAAAATCTGTATCTGAAACTATAGGTACTATGTCCGGCTGATTTAAATATATGTTAATTGTTTATATCTGTTAAGAGGTATTTGATCTTGATCAGAGTCATACTTGATTTTTCGGCTTTTTTATTATGGTTTTCGTGAAATAGCGTTAACAGTATAAGAATTTTTATAATTGTACGATTAGTAGCACTAGAAATATACTAACATATTGGTTGTAAAATATAGTTATAAAATAATATAATCGCCATAAAAATAACAAAAAATATTTACAGCGGCTTTATACACTAATTTATTAATTTTTTAGCATCTATAATAATTTTTGAAGTATCTTTGCCTTACTAATCTTAGTATTCAAAATCTTACAAATATTTATTTTTTTAGACCTTTCCTTCAAGCGATTTTTAGTTTGGTCGGGATGAATAAGTAGCCTTTTTATCATAAAAATCTTTTTTATTCTCATGATAGATTGGTCGATGGAACAATACAACTCTTATCGTTGTAATGTTTCAGATATTAAGTTGAATTAACAGATGTTGAAGTTTTCGTTAAATTTTTAAAACAGCTTCGATCAATTTTTTTAAATGGTAGTAGATAGATGATTAAAAATCACGTAATTGGAGAGAAATAATTAAGGTTTTAAATCTAAAAAATAAAAAAGGTTACAAATATAAGTACATTATCATATATATTATTACAATCACCTAAAAATTACAAAAAATTTTTGGGCTTTTTTTTTTAGTTTGAATGGTACTACTTTTTTATGCATCTGAATTATAACAGAAATATATTTTTAAGAAAAGCATGTAAAACATAGTTCAAATTATTTTTCCTGTAGTAGTTTTAAGTACCTAGAAATAATCTTAAACAGCTTGTAATAATTATTAGTTCATTGTAAGGTTTAATTAATTTTTACAAAAACCAGCATATTATAATTAATTCTAACATTTATTCGAATCGGTCATGAATTTAAAAATTTAATGATTTTAGTTTTAACCCGTTTTTATTCTGTATAAACCTTTGAAGAGATGTTTGTATGGAATAAAACAATTTCTTCGGTAAAAGCAAGCTATAAGGAAAGGAGTGGGACGCATGTTAGATAAGCTCCTTCTTGAGTGGGTGGGAGTAAGTGGTGGGTGTACGTTGTCAGATGTCGGTAAATATTTTCTCTACTGAAGAAAGGGGTGAAAAAGATTACGTGAAATGTGCTGTAGTTAGATGACACCGGGTTATCTTGTGCTATTTCTACTATGCGTGTCAAAAAAAGGCAATGAGTTTAAAAGAATGTTTTCTATATCCTCTCTTTTTCTTTATTTTCATACAATTTACAGTTGTCAGTTCGTAAACTGAAAAATTAATTTTACTAATGTAAAAAGGTATTTTATACACAGTGATTATTATTTTTAAATTTTATTAATCGTAAATATAAATAATATGCATATATATTAATCGTAATAAAATATATGAAATAAAAATCATAATAAAAATATGAATAATTATAACGATATAGATACTTAAGAAAAATAATTAAGATTTTCTTATAAAAATCTAGTAAACTCTTAATTTCCATTCTCCAAAAGTAACTAGAATCAGTTTGTTATTTAACATAGTACAATATTAATATTTTTGAATCAGAAGTTGTTGAAAATTTAAAAAAAAGTATTAGGAAAATAGTGAGTGTTAAGCGTAGAAACATAGAATTTTTTTTTAAGAAATAAAGCCATAATCATAATTTCTATGTTTTTAGACACTTTATTTTATTCCAAAAAGTTGATAATTTAATAAATTCTAGAAAAAAATAAAATTATTTAAGGTCATTTATTTATTCAAAATAAAAAATAAATATAAATAATTCACGCAAAGATAAGAACTATTTTCTCTTTACTTTTTGGAATTTAAAATAACATCCCTTAATTTTTGTGATAATCATATTTTACTAATGGTTAATACAAAAATTAGATTCCAAAGTTACTTAATGTATGACGTGAGAAATTGGATCCGATAAATATTTTTCGAAATGGATTTTAAAAGTTACACGGTGTTACTTTATACATGGAATTAAATTATTTAATTTCGGTATTTACAAAACACAGGTTAACAAATTTAAAAAAATCAAATTAAAATTTATACAAGAACCATATTTATACATCCGTTTACATTATTTGCGGTTGTCTTCATATTTTTATAAAAATTAAAATATTTTCATTCTTAACATTATACTATTTATATAATTCAGTATATACTATCGCACAATCTAAAATTTTATCTGGTTCAGAATTTCATATGTCTCTAAACTATGGTAATTTTATTATAATCAGTCATATAGATCTAAATGTTTATGCCATTCTAATCTCCCTTAAAAAATATACTAACCTATTCGTAAAAATTTCATTTACAAATATCACTGACAATAGTTTTCAATAAATCTACTAGATTTTCTAATTATTCTACTCGCTTTGAGAAATAATTTAATTAAATTTCATCATCGATTTGTATATTTGTTCGTTCCAAACTTTTACGAATAAAACTCTGATGTGAACACTGCATGACTTCCTTGTACGTGTATTAATTACATATACATATTTTTTTTAAAATGAAAGTACATAAAATTTTATTTCATTATTAACTTCTGATATTTTTTTTTAATTGAATTATTATCATCGTAAAATTTTTTATTATCAGAAGTTAATTATTAATAAATCAGTATATTTAAATTAAGGAAAAAAAAAGTGAAAAATAATAGAGATGAAATCTAATTCGATTCGATGTATCCCCTTGTAAGATCCAAATATTTTATTAAGAAAAATTTTATTTGGCTATAACTCTGAAACCAATGAAAATAAGTACCACTTATGATGTATCGTTGAAAATCTCCGAGGGATTATTATTGCGGTTAAGAAAATTTCAAAATCCAAATCTTTTTTGAATTTTCGACTTTTTTGGACACTTGTGGTTCAGTCGATTGCAATCAAAAGGGGAGGAGCGCAACTAGATGTAACAACAATCCTAAATCCAAAATTTTAACATTCTACGGTTAATCGTGTTTGAGTTATGCGAGATACAAACGTACGTACAGAAGTCACGCCAAAACTAGTCAAAATGGTTTCAGAGCTAGTCAAAACGCATATTTCCTTGAAATCTGAAAACCGAAATTTTTAAATTGCGATTACAATACTTCCTTGTAATTCTACAAGAAAGTAAAAATTATTTACAAATGTTGTTGTTTTGGGTTAACATGTTCTCGGTCATGATGCGGATTTATATTTGGAACTCTACGTTTGGTATACTGATGTGTCATGTTCAGAAATATTAAGCTTATTATTAAATTCTAATTTTAGTTTTTAAATTGCATTATAAAAAAGAAAATCCTTGGTAACAGGTTGTCATCTAAATATTTCGCGCGTTTGCGTATAACTCAATCATTCGTTTATCTTTTTTCACATATTGAAAAAATTTAACGTAAATCATGAAATACAAATTGAAATTAGACATCCGTTGTGAAATTCTAAA
>JAAAKQ030181801.1:12046-30000 GCA_010016005.3 Zanna intricata | reverse complement strand
ATGCGCAAATACGATACTGACAAAGACAAACGAGTTGCCCGTTTGGTCTTCACGTCTGGTCTCCCACTTCAAGTTGCCAGCAACTCTTGGTCTCCGGCGTCCGGTCTCCTAGTGCGTAACGGCCCTAACTGTTCGAGGTTCAGTAGCTCTTCGTGGCACGGACATTCCGTGTTATGGGTTAGAGCGACCGAATGAAGTGGTGGCGGGAGAAATACCAGCAAACCAACTTATGTTTTGTCTAGACCTAGTGATTTTTTAATCTATAAATAATCTATCTACTACATAAAGAGAAAGAGGATTTTTGTTTGTAAAGGATAAACAAAAAACAAACTTACTTGATCAATCAATCACAACCAAATTTTTACCCATGTTTATTAACATAACTGAGAACGTTTTTAGATATACTTCATTTCCAAAAATCTCTAAAATATGTATAGTGGAGATTTTCCGGTTGAAGCACAAAATTTAATGAAGTGTAAACTATGAATCTCTATTACTGTGTGATCTGGATTTGAACTGAATGATTGAAATCAATCGAATGATAAATATTACAAAAATAACAGAATTAAATTTATTTAAAATAATATTAAAAGTATTTAAAAAATTTCTCTTTACAATAATGCTATTGCCATGGGGACTGCGTGTGATACTAGAGTGGTGAGGTATGCTAGCATCATGGGAAATATTTAATTTTCAATCATCGCGATCAACTGGTAAAAAACGGGATGCCCCTTTGCGGCTATTTTTGGAGGTGCAATTATGTGATCTTCTGCAAACAAACAATCGCCCCATTTTCAAAATTCAAACGGGGTATAATAGTAGATTAGTAGGTTGAAGGCTAACTGTTGCATGAACCAGGTACAGTTTCGATGGGCTTCAGGGATGACGGCGGGGTGGTCAGCCCCACTCGTGAGGTAAGGCATGCCCCGGCGTGCCGTATCCGATGACCGACTGAGGACTCCCGAACGCTCTTGTCTTTGGGGCCCATGAGTGACAAGGAGAGCGGAAAATAAGTAACAAACAACAAAAAGAAGGAAAGACCCTAGTTCAGTAATAAGAACTAAAAATGAAATAAACAAAAACCCCACTCCTAAAATGAGAAGCTAAAAACAAAGGAAGAAAGACCCTAGTCCTAAAGTATGAAACAAAACCAAAGGAATGAATGACCCTAGTCATAATGGATAAATAAAGAACCTAGTTCCTAGATCTTTACTCTAATGTTCCCACTAGAGTGAGTTGCTCCTCCTTTGGGTTGCACTATACTTAATTGGAAGTCCGACCCAGGGGAGGGAAAAAAAATGGTACAGTTTCGATAAACCAGATCACGGTTATTCGGAAACATATATGAATATATATGTGTGTATGTGTATGTATATATATATATGTGAATATATATATATATATATGTGTGTGTGTGTGTAAAGTTTTACGGTTTGTTCTTGCATCACGCGAGAACCGGCCGATCGATTACTCTCAAATTTTCAGTATACATTCGTGTTATCCCAGGAAAGTTTTTAAGCTAACGACAGAGACCCTAGTCCCTTAAAGGTTAAGATAATAAAAATATTCATTATTTCTTCGCCCCCAAGGAGGATGAAGATGTGAATCAAATGTATTCGTTAAAGAAAATAAAGATTAATACTTTTACTTCATTATTATATTTCTGTCACCAGGGCAAAGGAATAAGTTATGAATTTTTCGTCGTCAAAGGTATCGTAACTACAGTTACGATAGTTACTATTATTATTGTAATTTAGTTTTCTTTTCCAGGTTTCTATAAAGTCTGAATACTATAAATATTATTTTCCAATATTATTCTCACAATAATAACTTACAGTGCGGTGATCCAGAGGGTGGAGCTCCTCTGGGTAAAAGCAAGTTCTGCTGGTATCAGGGCACCAGTCACCCGGGAAAATTGGAAATGTCGAGATCTGCGGTTACGTGTTAGGCTTTTTGGCCCCGGGAGGCCCCGAAGAGCCCTGAGTTGGCTCCGGGATTCGTCTGGGCCTGAGCTAAAGAAAAAATTGATAATACGAGGTCGTAGATTCATCATTTATTCTTCGTTCATAAGGACAAAAGCAAACAACGTAGTAGAGAAACATCTAGAACATTGAGCATTTGATATGCTTTGATAAAGTTTGAGATAAAGAACTTTTAAAATAATTAGAAGAAAAAATAATCTACGGTAAATTCTTAGTGGAAGAAGAATTAGATAGGTAGTTCATTTATTAAGATATTCAGAGTTAATTAATATTTTAACGGAATGAAATATAAAATGTAAATATTATAACAAGGGTTAGAATATATTTATTAAAAAACAATGTTGATTTAGGACGTAGCAAATGTGTTAAAATTGTGAGCTTCAATTGTATAAATGTCCAAAAAGCCAGTCAAATTACTGATAAAATAAAACCGTATTTTATTTATTTTAATTCTTTGACATAACTAAGAATAATTACATAAGTTACAGTAAGTATTATGTAAGTTTAGTTGTGCTTCTGTTAAAAGGTTTATTTGAAATCTGTAATATAAAATAAAAGTTAGCATTAGCTTTCCTTTTAGAACTTGATAACAAAACGGTTGAGTAAAACATTATTGAAATGTTGACGTCTTATAACATTAAAAAAAAAATCTATTTAAACCGTTTTCTAAGTTAGATATATTTGCTTTATTAATTTATTTTATACAATACAAATTAATCGTGAATAAATTTTTTATTCATTAACATTTACTACAGTTTGCAGTCAGGAAACAAGTTTTGCTCGTTTGGGTCTTAAATCAGTAATTCATAAAGTTGGAGAATTAAGATATTTTCCAAGTTATTAATAAATTTCCTTAGAAAATTTACTTTAATAGATTATACTCGTAAAATAAAACAAGACTGTTTTAAAATTCATTAAAATATATTAATTAATTCTTAACAGAATGGTTTATATTATTTAAAATGAAAATATCTCTTATTTTAGCATCGAGAGATAAATAGAGTACTGTACTGCAATTAAATAAGATAAAATTTTGTATATAAAATTCATTGTTATGCTGATGCAGAATTCTATTTTAAAATTAACGGGGAAAATTATCTATTTTCAAGAAATTATATGATAATCTATTTTTTCTAAAAGTTACGACTATTAATTATACACTTTTATTAAATTTTCATTATTTTGAAAAGACAGTAAATGTCAACGTTAAAAGAAGAGTGGAGGAGAACAGGAAATAGTTGAATAAATTAAAAACAAAGAAAATTGTATACTAATGTGACCTCCTAATTCTACGTGAAAATGTTAAATTTTTCTATAATATTATTAAATATTATGTATTTTAAATGACAAAGAGTACATACTTAAAAATCATACAAAGTATATCTATTGAATTGCTGCTTAGAAAACCTGATAAAATTACGAAGTACTGAGGATGGAAGTCGGGTCCGTCATAGTTGTATAGCTATTACTTTTTTGTTTTGCCGATTAGCACTACAGCAGAGCTTTAGCTTTAGTAGAAACCTTTCGGAACGATCGTAAGGTATTACTTCAGACGATGAGTGAAGATGATATGTATGAATGTAAATGAAATGTCGTCTTGTACCAGTCTCAGGTCGACTACTTCTGAGGTGTGTGGTTAATTGAAACCAACCACCAAAGAACGCTGGTGTCCACGATGTAATATTCAGATCCATATAAAAGTAACTGCCTTTAAAAGGATCTGAACCTTAACACTTTCGGCTTCGAAATCAGCTGATTTCCGATGACCAGTTTAATCACTAGACCAACCCAATAGGTTTCACGTTTTGACACTAAAGGAACCCAAAAAACCGGATGGAAATTTTCTGGATGTTCGTATGAATGTGTGAGTCTTTCACTCCTTATATCTCCAAAACCACCGTATGAATGTGTGTCTTTCACTCCTTATATCTCCAAAACCACTGTACTAATTTTAACCAAACTTTGTTAAATAACTTCTATATATGGGGCATTGATACCATTAAATTTTCAACTTAAAAAGTCAAGGGGGGGTAAGGCTGTATAGCAAGTTAGATATATAGGTAGATACTGAAACCCTCAGTATCTCGAGATTTCGTCTAATTAAGGTCTTATTTTTCTTTGAAAAATTTGTTAGCGATTAAAAATTTATAATATTTGAAAACACTCTTTTTGTAAAATCGCATCCCCAACCCAAAAATATGATCTAAATAAACTAGCAGCTAAGTGGGTGTACTGTTTCAACAGTACTCCCTCTCACCACAAGGAGCGCTAGTCTAGCACTTACGTATAGCTGTTTTAATCGACTGCTATGTTGTGAAGTCACAGGTGAGCGGTAGAATTAAATAAATGAATACTATTTAAAGTGTAAGAAAGTGTTTCAAGTAGCCGATAGTACCTCCACTCCCGTGCGAAAGAAATACGGAATGCGCGCGCGCTTTAGTTCAAATCATTGAATTAAATAAACAAAAAAAATATATTTAAGTAAAATGATAAATATTTTAAATTAAGTTTCGTGTACATTTTGCATCAGAAAAAAAATCCACGTAACGGAAAGTCCTACAACTGTGTTGTCAGTTTTTTTTTAAAACGTCATATGCTTAAATATTTTTTGAAGTTACTGGATACGTAGCTAAAAATGTAATGTTTTTTATAGCTGGCTTTTTTACTATGACTTTATTACAGGTAATTTGTGTGGGGTTATATTTGTTATTTCGCCTTCTCATGAATGCCCACTTGATTACTATGTAGATCGCTTAGTTCTTATATGTTTTGATCCGTACAGGAGTAATGTTTATTATTAATGAACTGGGGCATTTAAGTAATATTAAAACTTTTTTTTATTATAAAAAAACAAAAAAAATTGTCTATCTTAAATTTAATTGTTTTAGTTATTACCTCTTAAAAGAATACATCGTCTTGTTTGAGACGGGGTTAGTAATTCCGGAGGGAGTAAAACATGTATATTTTTTTTCGCACTTTTCTGCAATTACCATAAACAAATAATTCAGTTATACCATAGGAGTATTTATGTCAGATTTCGGCTCTCAGGAAATTAGATGTATCACAGTGCTTTAATATTGTTAATATTTCATTCAAAAATTCCACGGTAAAAAAAAATCTTCGTGAAAGTATATTCTTGTTAATTATATATAAATGGTAATAAAGTAATATTTTAATTAAAAACCCAGTTAGTAAAATAATTTTTTTCCCGTTTAAATTCAAAAGCTTGTTGTCATAAGCGAATGGAAACAGATGTGATTTTCTTTTAAAATAGTCAACCTAATCCCCTAAGCGGGAAAAAGGGAACTGTAAGGGCTTTACAAGCACGGTCCGGTGACTAGTGGCAAATCCCTTTCGCTATCGTCGTAAACCCTCCTATCCGCCATTACCATATGAATCCACCCGACATATATTCTCTTGCATACAACGTATTCATCTCAAAATCACCAAGTGGGCTACATGCTCAAGTCTTTTTATGCGAGCGCTTAGTTATCTGTATGTATATATACGTCATGTTTTTCTTATACTTCAGCCATAATCAATATTTACCTTTTTGTTCCTTTTAGCTGAATTGTTATTAACTTTTATTTGCAACTTTTGTCCTTTAAAGATAATACAAAAGGTAATATGATCTTTTATTTTTGGTTTTGGCTTCCAAAACGCATTTACAATCGTAAAAAAAAATCTTTTTCGTGACGTTTAAAATTTGCAAAAATATATTTTATCTAAGTGATTGATATTTAGAGTTCCCGATTAATATAAAAAATAGACCTGATGATAATCTGTTAATCCCTATCAAATTTTAATTCCCAAATTTACACCAGTCCCTCTTCTACGTTATAATCACGTTTGGATTCGGCACGTCCCGATATAGTTTAGTCTCTAATAAAGACCGTGGTATTTTTTTATTTCCTTGTACAAATTAAAGGAAGTATTGTAATCGGGAAAATTTCGATTTTCCGGTTTCAACGGAAATATTTATTTTGACTATCCCTGAATCCATTTTGACTACTTTCGGCGTGACGTTTGTACGTATTTCGCATAACTCAAAAACGATTAGCCGTAGGATGTTGAAATTTCGGATTTAGGAATTTTGTAACATGTAGTTGTGCACGTACCCTTTATATTGCAATCGACTGAATTAAAAGTGTGCAAAAAGCCTAAAATCCCCCAAAATTTGGTTATTGGACTTTTTCTTAGCTGCAGTAATAAGTCCTCATTGAGAGCTTTTTAACAATATATTATAAGTAGTATTTATTTTCATTGATTCCACAGATACACCCAAATAACATTTTAATTAATGAAATATTTGGATCATACAAGGGGACATTGGTTCGAATCAGACTTCATCTTCTTTTTTCTTTTTGAAACTTTTTAACTCAAATTTACTGATTTATTAATAATTATTAACCCTTGATTGTGAAAAAAAGTTTTTCAATAAATAATCCAATTAAAAAAAAAAAAAAAAAATCAGAAGTTAGTGAAATAAAATTTTATGGACTTTAAAGATATGTATGTGTAATTTAATAGGCGTTATTACACATATGTAATAATACATTTCTATTACATACGTATGTATTAGATTTGGTGAAACATCTGATTATTATATTAATTAAAAATTATAATTTAGAATCTTTATATTTTTGGATTTTTGTACGAGGAAATACAAAAACATTAATTTTTCGTTCAAGGCAGATATTTATTTTAATATCTTCACTGATAATTTCTACAAAACACTTACACGGGCCCATGAACAATTTCCTTTATAGAATAAGAAAAGAATCTCTAAAACCGACACATTTTGTAAAAAGTAAAACTTGAACACTCATAAAAAAAGAAAATTACTTGGGGATCGAACTGAAAAACCAAAAAATAATAATACTTAGATGACTAAACCTACATTATATTGCAAAAATTTGAATTTAAATTATATTGCGAAATTTGAATGTTAAAAAAGAAATGCCGTAGAAATTCCAAATACCATGTTAATTGTTATATTTGTATATTTGTTAAGTGTTGTTTACAGGATATTTTTTAATAGAAAACTAATATGATAAATAAAAAATGATAATAAGAATTATCTTTCTCTATCATCTCCCCAATAGCACAAAAAACACTATTTATTTCATCATGCAATTATTTAATCTAATGAGAAAGTAGTGATTCAATACAACGTGTGAAGGAGTATGAATATTTATGGCCTCGAAATCTTTTTTAGAGAAGAATATTTCTAAAGCATTAAGTGAAAGAAGGTGATACATCTATAAGGATTTTTTAATTTTTTTTTTTCTAAAATTCGGTTTTATTTTAAACACAACATCTAATTCTGCATGAAACGGAAACTAATACATCATAAACTGTTGTGTCATAAAAAGGGTAACATACGTCATTTCAAAATTATCTTTATTTTATATTTCTCCTTACAACTTTCATTTCCGATAATATTTTCAATCTTTCAGTATCATTCATCACTTCTATATCTTTTCCCTTCAATATTCCACGGGTAACTTTAATACCATACAAAAAACTTACCTCTAATGACAGTTCGTAATCGATCCATTTTCTTTCAATTCGTATTTTTAATTATACTAATAGCATTGTATCTTTAGCGATGAGTTTTAAGTTTAATAATAGTGATGGTAGTGTAGTGCTGCTGATGATGATGATACTAATAATAATAATAATAAATAACGATGGTTTTATTATATAATAAATTCTCTTTTTTCCTTTTATAATTTAATTTCATTGAATCTCTAGACTAAAAAATAAACATAAATAAACAATTTTGACAAATATTCTTACTTATCTCTATATACTACGTCAATTAACTGCCCAATAAATAATATTTTCTCATTCTCCTAGCCAAATTATTTGATGGTATGTAAGCCACTTAACATACCTAAACCGGATAAAAAATTTTTATGTGGACATCAGAGGATTTCCTTGTACGCCTATTACACTACATATGCACATTTTTTTTTAAAATGAAAAGTACATAAAATTTTATTTCATTCATAACTTATGATATTTTTCCATATTTTTTTATTGTTATTATTGAATTATTATTTATTGTAAAATTTTTGTTACAATGAGAGGTTAACAATTATTAATAAATCAGTATATTGAAATTTAGAAAAAAAAAAAAAGGAGATGAAGTCTGATTCGAACCGATGTGCCTTCCCCCTGTAAGATCTAAATATTTCATTAATAAAAATTTTATTTGGAACCAATGAAAATAAGTACCCCTTACCATATATATAGTTGAAAAGCTCTCAATAAGGGCTTATTACTGCAGTTAAGAAAAAGTCCAAAATCCAAATTTTTTTAGAGTTTGTGCTTTTTTGGACACTTTTGATCCAGATGATTGCAATCAAAATGGGAGGTGCACAACTAGATTTTACCAACTCCTAAACCAAAATTTCAACACCCTACGGCTAATCATGTTTCCGTTATGCGAGATATATACGTACGTATAGACATCACGCCGAAACTAGTCAAAATGGATTCAAGGATAGTCAAAATGGATATTTCTGTTGAAATCTGAAAACCTAAATTTTTTTCATAGTACTATCTTTGCTTCGTACAAGGAAATAAAAATAATACGTTTTAAATTTATTTAAAATAATATGTTTAAATTTGAAAGTATGGGGTAATTTTTTTTTTTATGAAAGATAAAAATAATATTGGAGTGATATTAAAAAGCATATCAGCATTTTAGTGCTAGGAGAAAATAATAATGTGAAATCTTAAAAAGATAAGGACAGATTACTGAAACTTGTCGAGTTTCTTTTGCCGCTTTTACTGCAGTTAGTTATAGAAATGTTTGTCTTTAAGACAAACTTATTTTATCTGAGTGTACTAGTCGTGCTCGAGGACACTTTGAGAAGGCTTAAAAGATTAAAGTTGTCTATTTCAAGATGTCGAGTCTTAGACCTTTTTTTTTTTTTAAGAGTAATGAAATTTACGTCTGGTATTTTTCTCTTAAAATAACTTTATTTTATTAATGAATATTTACACATAAAGGATTACGCGTAAGATATTTGTAATTTAATCTCCGTATTTTATTAAACTTACTTTTAGATAGAATTTTTTTTACAAAAAATAAAATAATAAAGGTTTTCTTTTTTTTTTACTACTTTTGGAAAGTAGATTTTATATAGTAGCTCACATATAGGCACTGCTAGCCAGCTTCTAAGATTCTTTTTGAAGAAATACTTTCATATTATATAGATGAAAAATAAGTACGTAAATCATAAATAATTTCTATTCAACAGAATGCAATGCGCTTTACATGTTACTTCATATTATCTATATACCTATATACTATATAGTATTAGTTACTACTAGTACTATATTTACTATAAATTATACTATAATAGTTAATACTTTATTTACTAGTATTTAATTTCTAATAGCACGATTTCATTAAGTTCCGACATTGTTGAAATTTTGACAGATGAAATATAATATAATGATATAATTATTTATTAAGTTCCGGGTTCGAATCACCGTCGGGCATGACATTTCTCACAAAGTTCATTTAGCATTCAGCTAGTAACTGTTAGAGGGCGTAAGCGTATTCTTACTGTGTAAATAAATAAACAAATGAAATATTATTATTACACGTATTATTAATACATTATATTATTAACAAAATTATTATTATAATTATTAATTTTGGTCCTAAAGTTTTGAGTGTATGTATGTCCAATAAATAGAACTTTTGATGTTAAAAAATAATCTTGGTGTGGACATCATATGACTTCCTTATATGTTTATTAAATTACGTACGCACATTTTTATTCCCTTGTACGAAGTAAAGGAAGCATTATGATCGCGAAAACTTTCGGGTTTCAGATTTCAACGGAATTATCCATCCTTGAAAATCCATTTTGACTTGTTTCGGCGTGACGTCTGTACGTATGAACTTGAATTTATTTACCATAAAAAAAGGTTTCGTCTATTTGTTTTGATTTTAAATATTATTTTTCATTATTTTTTTTAGTGCTTAGAAATCTGTTCCCTAATTATGAAGATCCAGGGGTGATTGATACTCATTATAACGGTACATAATTTAATATGTTTAGTTCGGAATAGTCGTAAAAAGTACATAAATTATGCTAGAAAAAATTAATTAAACATTCCTTTCGTATATTAGACGGAAATTTTTAAGTAAAATAAATCAATTGTGTTTTAATTTAAAAATTAAGCCTAAACGTATAAATAATATCTACATGTACTGCTATTTCAACATCCAATATTTACGTCCAGAAATGGAACATAATAAAAGGGTAGTATTATGACACAAAACTCCATGTATCATTGATCAAACATGAAACTAATGCGTATCGGTAATGTTTCAAAATTATAGGAAACCGGTACATTGTTCATTACAATAACGTACAATGTATGATGTATTCCCCTTGCATCTAGCGGTTGACGATGTCATATGGAATTATAAGTTAATTTTAATCGACTAGAAAGCTACTATACATTACTCTCGGTAATTCTCGATTAGCATACCACTTTATAATGGATAAATTTAAAAAACTATTATCGATAGAAAGTTAAGTGTTACATATTCAACGAATTATAAATTATTTCATCCCAATTTAAAATGTAAATACCTGTAGGTCCCAATTGTGTAATTCGTTCGTAAATAATTTTTAAAAGAATTTTTTATATCCATGGTACAGTTTTTACTTCCTTGTACTTCAAGTATATTGTAATCGCGTAAAATTTTGGATTTCAGATTTTAACGGAAATTTTGACTAGTTTCGACGTGATGTATTTTTTTCTTTATTTTTAACCTCTGGAACTACCGTTAGGTATTAGTACAAGAACAACACATACAGTCTGACATAAATCCCCGATAATTAAATAAATTGCAAAAAACTTTTGTCTTTTAGTTTATTACTCATCTGATATTGTTGGACAATATTCTTCCTAAGTCGTCGATCATAATTTCGTTTATTTTGTTTTTTGTTGCCAGTCATTTAATCACTCTTTGGACTGATATAATTCTTCTGATCTTAATTTGTGTACACATTCTCTAGTTTTCAAATTTTCTCTTTCTTTATATTCATTATCCTCTCTTAATCTCAATATTCTTTCCTTGGTCTTAACTTTTTCTTCCTCTTTACATTTATCATCTCTTAATCTTTATGTTCTTTCTTTGGTTTTTCTTTCCTTTCTCTTTATGTTTATAAATACGTTTAATTGAAATGCAACAAAAATTGTACATAAGTAATTTAATAGTTGTACAAGAAAGTGTTGTGGTGTCCACATGAGATTTTTTTTTATAATTGATGGTTTCTGATTTTTTTTGGTAGGATGCTTTAGTGTTGCTGTTTCGTGTTGTTTATCGTCTAACTTCTACAAAATTAGTGCATATGCTAATTCAATTGTTTTATTTATTTCAATATTTGTCTTTCTGTAGTTTTTATCCTCAACGCAGGCCTGAATTAGTAAATTAGTCGTAATATAATTACAGGATATTACGTCATAAATTATTCTCTTCTCCAGTACATCTTAAACGTACTCGCTTCAAATTTTATCGATTAAACTAATCTTTGATATCTTTCTCCAGTACTAAATTAATAAATATTTATTTCAAAAATCTCGTTAATCTTTCTTTCTGCTTTTCCTAATATCCGTATCTCGCGTGAGGTTAAATAAAAAGCTATGTAGATATATAACGCTATAAGCTTTGCATTCGCACTCGCATATATGTAAGGATATACTCGTGTTTCTCATTCTTAGTTCTGTAATTGATTCTAACAGAATTATTTTCTGCATGAATGCCGTCTGTAGATGGTGCCAGTCTGCTTTAAATCTCTATATATTTCACTTGTGATAATTTTACTGTCTAAATATTCCAACATTTAGTACATTAAATGATAGAATGTCATATGTTAATATTTAATTCCTTTTTGTTTTCAGTTCTGTCGCGGTTCGTTATCTTTGTTTTACCCTTAAACTAAATTTCTCTCAAAGCAAGAATTATTTTTGAATTTCTACGCTCTTTAAATTTACTTTTAACTCATTAGTAAGTGCGAATTGGCCTACTGGGATTCGCCCATGATTCTTTTTCATGTTTCTCTTCTTTTCTAACCCTGTTATGCCTTCTGCCATTTTCCCAGATGTTCGGCTGTTAGTTGTTTTGGTATTTTTAGGAAGCTAAGAATAGCCTCCTAATTCCATAAATTCAGTTATTAATTTCCTTTGCTTACCCTTATTTATTGCATCTATTTCTGATAGATTCTGATGATTTCCTCGCTGATTGCGAGAAATCCGTAATGCTGCCATTATTAAGAGATACATCGGAAGTCTCAATGTTGATTTCTATTATATCGTCGTGCGTTCGCGGCTCGATCAGGATATTGAGAGATTGACAATTAAAAATGTTTATATAATTACAACTTATTAATTTAAGAACATAAATAAAATGAAAAAAAGAAATATAAATAAAATAAGACAAATCAAATTGTTAACAATAATGGCAATAGTGACAACAATAATAATAATAATTGTGATAACAATAATTATAACAACAATAATGATAATGACAGTAATAAACAATTCACAATAAAAATCAGAATAATAATGGCAAAAGCAAACAATAATAACAATAAATGTCAATAATAAACAAATAATAATAATAACAGTAATCTCAATTACAACTACAATAATAATAATAATAATAACAGACAGTGATTATATACAAAACAGAATGTAAAGTTAACGTTCGAATCTATAGCAAATAGCCTTTGCTGTTCATGAATACCTTTTGCATTTATAAATTTGTAGGTTGAAAGTACTACCTTTCAATTATGAATCAAATTTAGTACACTATCTGTTTCACTTATTATAAATGAAATAGATATATGATTTATATAGTCTCTTTTTTATTTTATTTTTTGTTTAACCTTCGGAACCACCGTTAGGTATATCTTCAGAGGATGAGCTGAATGAATTGTAGCGTGTGTGAAAAATGCCATGCCTGATCGGGATTCGAATCCAGGACCTCCGGAAGAAAGGCCAAGACGCTACAACTCGCGCCACGGAGACCGGCGATTTATATAGTCTACCAATAACCGATCGAACGAACCACTTCTTGCTTTCATGGAATGAAATTACTTATGACGTCACTTTAATCGTGTCGAACTGAATTCACTAGAAATTCGCTCCTTCACTGACCCCTCGCAGAGTACCCTAGCTTCAAACTCGCAAAATGTCTCCTCGCTTAGAACTCTCCTCGCAGGTCTGATTTCAACTGGCCTTCCCCGGAGTATTTATACTCATATCTTTTCCTACTAGTAGGACCGAATCCAACTCGAAAGATGAGAATATCTTCCACCCCTGAAATCCAAATTCCGCACGGCCTAAGGGATTTTTTCGCGGCCTTTTTATCGGACAGGATATCAATAATCGTACAATATTATCAGCTGAATCATTATTAGAAGTGGTGTATAATGGTATAACTCAAGTCGTACAGACACAAATGTAGGAATATATACTACACTCCACGTTCCAGTGAACGTAAAAAATATTCATTACCGGTATATTAACTTCATTTACCGGTACATTAACCGTAACATTTACCGGTATAATAACATTAGGATAAGTAAATAACAGAAACACAAAAATTGAACATGACAACAAAAGAGTTATGTTATGAAAAGATCAAGGATTTTAATAGAACTAGTATTAGGAAGAATCGTAAAAGAATCAAGAATCAGTTTGCCGGAAAAACCGATTCTGTTTACGATTTACAACAATAAATTGGTTAGGCGACAGGAAACCAAATCTTCCATGTTTAGATTCGATTCATAACAGTCTTTCTTAAGGAGTCGAATAAGATTTGAAAAGAGACGAATGGAAGACATTTAGTGGTTTGATTCGATTCGTAGCAATTTTTATTTGAAGACATCAGTTGAGTCGAACCAGAGTATGAAGAGATATTAACCGCTAAATAGGGTGAAGAAAAGAAGAGCATGCGCATTAGAGTTTACAGTACTGGTAGTGCTGGCAAGGAAAACAATCGTTGAATACGACAATGATTGTTTTTTACGAATCTTTTCTGAGCTTCGAATCGAAATAATCGTTTATTCCACCTCTGATTAGAACTATAAGACAATATACTCGTATTATCAATTTATAAACGTTTGATTACATTAATACTATAAGACTAATTAATTACAGGGTGAGTAATCTGAGTAATGGTTATTGTCTTGTATGTAGTTGGCTGCATTGTGAATCGGTACTAATTCAAGAGACCTGACTAAGCAAAAACATCACTAAACAAACACAACGTTTGTTTATTCTTTACTCTAGAAGCTAACTGAATACAGTATTGTAGAAGTTAATAATAAAATACGTAGTAATGATATATATGTAGTTATAACAAGTGATTTTGAATAGGGTTGCGATGCATCACATTAAAGGTGATAAAGGTGATAACAAACGATAAAAACAAGTTAAGTGTTTTTTTTCCGTATTTTCAAATGTTAAGTTTATTTTTAAAATATATTGTTTCCAAAATAATTTTATTTAGTGGTATTGTATACAAATTTTATGTATTAATTTTCTTTTTTTTCTAATGTTAATATATATGTGGGTCGATAATTATTAATTTTACGTACGTATATTTATTCCTTTTTATGTCGTGATATTGTGTGAGGTTTCTTACTTAAGCTTTTATGACTTAAGCTGCTAGAGTTTATATATTTACAATAGATTCGTAAATCGTTGGACATTTTCCAATATTTTAATATTTTTATTTGTTACTAAATTATTATAATTTGCCATTTAGTAGCGAATTACAAATGTAATTTGAAATTAAATCTATTTACGAATAAATGTATCATCTAAGATTATTTTTTCAGTAGGAGTTGAAAAGTACATAATAGGGTATGTAAAAACTTTCCCGTCGATTGAATTCTGATTAATATCAATACCAAAACAGCGTTTAACTAAATAAATACAAAAGAAAGATTGACAGTAAATAAGAGAAAATTATATTAGAACTATTAATGAATAACAAAAGAAAATTAAAATTATTAAAACATCTATATTCTCTATCTAATAATTTAGAAAACCGAAATTTTTGCGCGTGAATTTTTTGTTTGCTTTTTATTTAAGATTTAAATATATTACTGGTTTTTTCGTTGGAGGAGACAAAAGGTCTGCCAGTCACCGTCTGCCCACGCAAGACGGTAGTGTTGGGCTTTCACTGACTAAAAAATCTTCCCCTTAAACACAGACCGGATACTCGCCTTTCAGCGTAACTCACGATCTGTTGTTTCATCTGCGAGCTTCTTGTTTTGTGTTTCCTTGTGTTGTCTTTCTCTTCTCGTTTCCCTTTTCCGTTTCAGGCCTTCCCTAGATGGATGAGGGAGTCTCAGGTACCTCATTAGCAGCGGCTACCCCGTTGGGTCCCCGACTACCGCCCCGCCCAAGCTATTCCTTCCCCATTCACTCATATTGCCCGATGCTGCGTACAGGCGATCCCTTTATCCTACGCCTCTAACCTCTTACAGCGGATAATCCTACCCACCATACTAGAGATGGAGTTTCAAATCCTCTCATCTTGTAGCATCTTCTGGACAACATTATTAGGCTTTTAAAGGCCCAAATGACTAATTATTTTTCAAAACCTTCCGTATGTAGCAACGGAACACCACGCGCTCCGCATCATCAGGCTAACCGCAGTATGTGCACGAGATGTCATCCGCTCTTCTTCGATTGAATAAATGCTGTCGGAAACATCCGTGGCCCGACAAGAAATGCATGAGCTCATAATTGAGCTCACCAATCCCCTAACGACCCAGGCTTAACTCCCTCAGTAAGTCAACATGTTCATACTCGGTCATTGCGTCGTTCCATCGTATCTGCCACCTCTCCAGTAAAAGGTTGTATGCGGTCTTTCTGTCCGCACCCGAATACGTCTCGCACCGCATCTAGGCAAGCAATCCAATGGGAGGCGTCCGTGCGAGGAGGAAAGCTGCCTCTGCTGAGACAGACCCATAAGCAGCACAGACCGTCAAAGCCATATGCCTCTGCACGCTCTCTAACCGATTTCGGGTTCTTGCATCTTCCAATTTTGAACAAATATAATAAAACAATGATGATTTGGCAAGATTCAATACGTAAAGCTGATCTGAAAATTCGAAACCAACTTCTGTAATCCGGTGTTAATTAGTCCTAATTACTTCTATATTGTTACGAGTTTTCATAACCAATCTTCTTAGTTACAGTTAATAGAGAGATACTCTTATTATTATTATTAAGGTAGACGATTTTTTTTTTATGAGTCTACGGGCACAACTGCTACGGTCATTTGCCTAAGCAGAAATTTGTTGCGTTTATAATATGCCATTCCTAATTGGGATTAGAACCCAGGACTTCCGGATTAAAGCCTGAAACGCTACCATTCTGCCACTGAATTTTAAAAAGTTTTTGTGGAGGTTAACTAGCTAAGAGAGCTGATCCGAGCATGCACTCTTGTTACCAAGAACCCACATGTTCTTGGAACTCAATTTTAAATACGTACCTTGGAATATTAAAATTAGGTTACAAATGCCTAATGATTATTTAAAACTTTCAATTTCTCTTGTTTGATTTATAAACATAAATTCTTAGCCAAAATAATAACAGTATGTTTTAATGTTTAATGTTGAAATTAATATTTTATTCCTGAAAATTATTTAGTGATGATTTATTTTATGTTTTGCAACGCTTATTTTTTCACTTTACAGTGCATTTACAACATTGTATTACATAAATATAGTCATTATTGATTGATAATAATGTTTCAAAATGTTTACCACAAATTATATAATGATGACTCGTATGTATTATTTACATATATAATTTACACATATGAAATCACGTAGCTCTTAAATGAATACACTATCCGCTTTTATAATTGATGTAGTCGATTTATTGATGTTTTACTTCTATAGCTATACTAGTGAAAGAAAAAAAATTATTTTTCTATTTAAAGGCACACTTTATTTGGATGCAACAAGACTGTTACCTGATGGGAGTACACCAGTGTACTCCCATCAGGTAACTGAGGTTTAATTAATTTATAATGATTTAAACTTTATTCCGTGCTCGTCAGTGTATATACAATTGTGACCAATTCATTGCCAGACTACTTAAGGATCTGGTTATCATTGTTAGTCAACTTACCCTGTAATTCTTAATCCGTATACGTTATATAAGTTGATAATAAAAATCTTATGTGGACCACACATAAGATTTTCCTTGTACGAAAATCCAAAAATAATACGATTCCACATTATCATTTTCAATTATTATTAAATAATCACATGTTTCACCACATCTATTACACATTCACGTATGTAATAACGCCTATTAAAATTACACATATTTAAAAATCCATAAAAATTTCATTTCACTAAGTGAATCACTTCTGATTTTTTGCCTTTTTTTTATTGTTATTATTAATGGTATAAACTTTTTTACAATCACTGGTTAATAATTATTAATAAATCATATATTTAAATTAAAAAAGTTAAAAAAAGAAAACAGGAGATGAAGTCTGATTCGAGCCGTTGTCCCTTCCCTTGTAAGATCCAAATATTTCATTAATTAATAATATTTATTTGGAAATAACTCTGGAACCAATCGCTGAAAAGCTCTCGATGAGAGGTTATTACTGCAGATAAGAAAAAATCCAAAATTCAATTTTTTTTTTTTGATTCTGGGCTTTTTAGGACAGTTTTGTTTCAGCCGATTACAATGAAAAGGGGAAGTGCACAACTAGACATAACAGTCCTTAATCTAAAATTTCTACATTCTTTGATTCGTTTTTGAGTTATGATGTACGTACTTACAGATGTGAAGCCGAAAGTAGTCAAAATGAATATTTCCGTTGAAAATTGAAAAACTAAATTTTTCCCGATCACAATACTTCCTTTACTTCGTACTAGGAAATAAAAA
>JAAAKQ030181801.1:0-10220 GCA_010016005.3 Zanna intricata | reverse complement strand
GAGGTTAATAATTATTAATAAATCAATGTATTTATATTAGAATAAAAAAGAATAGAAATGAAGTGCCTGATTCGAACTGATGTGTTGTACCCTTGTAAGATCCTAATAATTTATTAATAAAAATTATATTTGGCTATAACTCTGTAACCAATGAAAATAATTACTTTTATGATATATTGTTGAAAAGCTCTCAATGAGGGCTTATTGCTGCAGTTAAGAAAAAGTCCAAATTTTTTTTGGATTTTGGGTTTTTCTGGACACTTTTGGTTCAGTCGATTGCAATGAAGAGGGGAGGTGGTGCACAACTAGATGTAATAAACAGCCCTAAACTCAAAATTTCAACATTCTACGGATAATTTTTTTTAGTTATACAAGATAGGTACGTACATACAGATGTCACGTCGAAAGTAGTCAAAATGGATTCAGGAATGGTCAAAACGGATATTTTCATTTAAATATGAAAACCGAAATACAATACTCTCTTGTATTTTGTAAACAGAAGTAAAAACGATCAAAGTTCACGAATCTTTAGTAGATTGTTCCTTGAATAAAATGGGCCAAAAAAGATAAAAAGTTAAGTTTTACCAGGAAATCATTGGTTGGATAATGTTTAATAGGATTTCCAAAGTTCAGTAAATAAATGAGGCGAAGGACTGGCTTCCGTAGTTTGATATCTGACAGGGAGACAATGATCAGGCTTTCTGTTCCTCCAAACGGGTCAGTACTTAAATAAATTAACATAGTTGTTTTCATCATTCAAAGGATATTTTAAAAGTAATATCAATTTGGGTTTTCTATACGTCTTGCAGTGTTTATATAGCTATGACGCATATTGAGTACCGAACTATAAACAGTATCATTTAAATTGATTTGTTCATCGCATAGCCAAACTCAGTCGTTTAAAAAACTGCCTTTTACTTACTGATAACTAAAAATATGTATATATTTTCAATTCAAATCAAATGTATTTTCCTTACTAAAATTAAAAGCGTTTTATAAACTGCATCCTTTTCTATTATTATTATGTTTTAATTTAACATTATTATGTTAATTATTATGTTTTATTATGTTGATTGTATGTTTACCTAAAATTTAAAAGTACTTTTAAACACTTATATGTATACTACATTATACAGAGTGAATAAAAAAAAATCGGAGCTTAAAAGATATTTAATATTTGTTTACCTTGACTTAAGCAATCAATCGCACATAAAATAATAATGAAATAGTAATTCTTACAGTTTTCCTTACAAGTGCACCATATTAGCACATCTCGTTACATGTCATACAACCATCCGATAGAATAGTTCGTCCCATACTTTAATCATCATTTCTGGAGTATGGAAGCGGAAGCTGCATCAGTCCGCTTCCGAAGTCCGTAGATAAGTTGGTAGCAGAAGCAAATACACAAGACCTTTGTACACGTGACCCTAAAGGAATATCACATTGGATCAAAATCGGGTATCATTGCAGTTGATCGGCTTATCTTGCAGAGGAATGAATTATGTATGTAGCATGTCAAAATAAGCAATTCCCGTTACGCTTAGTTAGGCGAAAATAATGACCCGTAATTTTGCCTTAAAGATATTGCGCGCAGAAAACAGTTAATTGTGGGAAATACCATTTACATTGTTCATGGGGATTATCTGACCCCCAGATACTGATATTACGAGTGTTAACTTCCGTTAAGATGAAATGTTGATTTATTTGTAAATATAATACGATCAAGAAAATCGGTATCTCAATCTGCCCCATTTCGATCGGGAATTCGGCACGCACAGCGTACTGGGTAGGCTTGATCTTTAGCAGATGTAAACGGTATGAACGCACATACACATTTTGTTTTAAAAGTTCCCGAACTATTAAATAAAAATACAGAATTAAAGATAAATGAATTTACTAACATCAGAGCCCTCTACATAGAAGCTTTCTGTAGTTATACACTCGTTGCGCGCCGGCAGAGCCCGTCAGAAATTCTGGAGAAATCACTTTATGGGATCGCCTTCAACTGCTCGGTGCAAGCCCTTTTGGATGGTCGGAATGTCTTCGAAAAAGCGGCCTTTCTTTTTCAACTTGAGTTTCGGGAACAGAAACTAGTCTGTTAGAGCCAACTCGGGTGAATAGGGCGGGTGGAGGATAAGATGGTAGTTTTTTTTGCGGCGTAATAACATCCTAAAACTGTTGCCATGTGTGCCGGGCGATTTTCGTGCAAGGGAATCCAACTGCTCGGATCCCGGTACTCTGTTCATTTTTTCTGTTAGAATTGTTCTTATCGCGTCTTTATCGATGTTAAGAGCTCTTCTGCTATGACCTGAAGGGTAAGATGAGGTTTTTCGAGCCAGAGCGTGCGCACTTTGCAACGTTTTCGCCGTTAACAGCTGTTGACGGCTTCACGCTTCGTTCGTTGTCATCAAACGACTCTCTACAGTCTTTAAACCGTCTCTAAACCCCAACGTGTATGCTGTACAAAATGCGGCTTCATCACCGATTGCTTGCTGTATCATAGAATAGGTTACAACGAAAGATTTTTGAAGCATAACACAAAATTTTATCGCGCTTCTCTATGTTCCGTGTTGCGAGCTCGTACTAAGTCACTTGAATACAACTTACGCGGCCAAATATAACTCGAGACCGGAGTGACGATACGTGATGAAATTTTGTACACACACACTCGTCAGACATCGTACTATATAGTTCCTTGGTTGTCCGACAGATGGCGCTACTTGTATCGACTACAGTAATTTAGTTCGGGAAATTTTCAAACCTACTGTGTATAAGCGTTTTCTTAAAATATTCTACACTGTCATGTTTAATTCGCGGCGGGTCTTCTTAACAGATTTCTTTGGACTATGCAGGAAATACCTCTGCCATGTACTACATTTCCTTCAGAGACCTTCGATCGTCCCATACTCTTCACAGTAATCCAGTCGTTTGTAACTGATTATGCCATCGACGAAATTATCGTCGCTCGGAAGATCGTAATTAGGCTATCTGCAGAACGCTTATGGAACTGTAACTACAGTATATATCCACATTTAGCAAACTGCAAAACACAGAAGACTTCCATTCAAAGAACCCCTTCTTTATTAGTGACGGTGTCAAGCGGAAAAATTCGGAATCCTTTTTTTTTCTTCTTTGATTCATCACAATATTGAATTAACTGGGATTTATAAGTGAAGTTCACATCTCTTAGTTGATTTGTATTTATTCTAATATGTATTTTAACAAAATATTTTTTTTTGTATGTACGGCAAAGGTTTTTGTTCTGGATTAGTTTCTTCTTTTCATTTCACGTTGCCCTTGAAGTCAAGTTAAATTATTAATCTTTTTTTGTTACATGATAATTAATTGCTTTTTACATAATTAATTTTGAATAATAATAATAATAATGTAACAATAATGTGAATGTAAAACAAAATTTCTTTGCATTGTCGTGTGTCAAACTTCATTATTAACAAACTGCCTTACCATATATAAACATTATTCTGAATAACATGAAAAAAGTTGAGCCATTAATCTGTAGTCGACAGCCAGTCAGGTAGGTAGGCCAAATACCATGCAGCACAGTGGTGCAGAGTTATTATTATCGACGTTGAATATTAATTCACTTTTTTGTGTTCAGGTTCGTGACCTGCCCATCTGTAATGTGGTCATGCAAATCAAATACTTGACTTAAAAACATTTTTCTTCGTGGGCAATTTAGTTGCGTCAAAAAAAAACTGTAGCTATACATGTATGTATTTCGTGACCTATTTTTTTTTTTGTTTCGCAGTAGGCCTATTAATTTTAATAGGCATTATCGTTTTTATAATATTTTTTAAAAGTGCATGTTTTGTTTCATTTAATAATAAAAATATTTCTGTTTCATAATATAGGTAATTATTATATATGGTAAGTACTATAACTAATTGGTTGTAGACGATCCGGCTTATAAGTCACTTTGAAGTGGTACAAGCATTAAAAAGTATAAACAACCGACGCCTAGTTCTTAAAGAAAATTAGCTATAAAATTGTTTCCCTTTGGTTTTTATGGAGCGGAACCTGGCATTATTAAATATCGTCAGACACCGAATCGCAGGCGACATTCAGCTTTATAAAGAGCACCAACAGACTGTTCACCGAATGAGACTATTGTATAATAAGTATCATCACTTTAAGAGAAAGCGTCTAGTGCAGTTTATACTTCAGATGCTTTAAATCCATAATAGTCATAATTAATACTGGTACAGGTAGACTAAAGCAACTAATGTTTATTTACGTGTTTTGGAGGGTAATATAAATTATTTGGTTCACTAATTTGTATACAGTAACTCATGGAAACCTATTATGTTAAAGTAGGTTTTTTATTATCATACTGTATTCATCTATAATATTTAATTAGGCAGTTAACAAAAATAAATCCAACGTTATAAGCTTTAACCCATCGGGTTGATCTAGTGGTTAGAATCATCGCAAATCAGGTGACTTCGAAATCGAGAGTTCTAAGATTGAAATCCTAGTAAAGACGGATTCGAATACTAGATCGGTGAATACCGGTATTCTTTTGTAGGTTTCAATTAACCAACATCTCAGCAATGGTCGACCTGAGAGACAATAGAAGACTACAGTTTATTTACATCCAAACATATCAACCTCATTCATCCTCTGAATTAATACCTTATGTTGATTCCGGCGGCTAAACAGAAAAATGAAGAAATTCTATGTTTAACTAGTTCAAATATTGTACAAGATAATAATACTAATTAATACCATTAAATAATGATATCTAATCACGCAAAACGATCATCGTGAATTAAATACAGAGTGTTAAAAAAATGAGGCAACCTTACGGGAAAAGTAAAGTACAATAGTACAATCAACATTGTGGCCTCCATTATGGGGGTTCACATAACTAAATACGACGATCTGTGCTCTTAAACATATTTTGAACCGTTTTTTGAGGAATTGCAGCAACATATCGTTCGCAGTTTAGCTTTTCGATTCGGGAATAGTTTAAGGATGAGTATTATTAGCAGCAACTTTAAGGTATCCCCACAGGAAAAAGGCAGGAGAGATAAATCAGGAGACCGAGGGGGCCATACCCCTTGGAAATCTCTTGTCCATGAAAAACAATTATCCAAGAAAATCATTGTTGTTGGCATGTTGTATTGTTGGCTATATAAGCCGTAGCATTATCCTGTTGAAACCACATCTGCAGGTATAGTGTTTACAAATTGTTGCACTTTTGTATGTAGCGCTCACTGTTCACTTGCCATGAAAAAATGTCAGGAAGATTCGCTTACGTGACATTGCACAGCAGTCACCTAAACGGAGAGACCATATTGGCTAGATAGGCGTCGGACAGATTTATTGGGAGTAACAGAATATGAAGCTTTTCTTTTCACTTATTATAAAGTTAGGTGGAGTAATCCCTATTACGGACAGGGTGTTGAACTCGCTTACAGGTTCCGCAATATCTTGTCAATGTGCACCATACCAACTAAACCTCACCTATCCAACCCAACCTCCTAGGACTGGACCTGCAATCAAGCATCACTCGGTCCTGGGAGATGCCTCTAATCACCCAGATATCTCCTTCGGGCCCGGCCATGCCGTTTCCGTCAGAGAAACTCAAGCAGCTGGGACTCGGTCCTAAATTGCCCCGCCTCTAGCAGAAGTCCCCCAAAGGGGCCATTCGCCGGGATTACGGTCATGTTTTCCCCAAGCAACCCCGGGATCTCCCAGTCCCTCTTCAGAATATGTGGGTTGTACGTCGATGAACTTTTCTGGTGTTAGCATTTGGGGTCGACCACTTTTCGTTGCATCTGCAACGAAAACTCCCTATCACTTGGAACTTGTTTGACAATCTCTTGATGGAGGACTTGTTTGATACATCTCCACCATACTTATCTGTGAAGACATTGTTGGTCATGTTTGCCATTCTGCATAACCGGTTCGTGTAATGTATCTCTCTCTTTTTCTGTTTTATCATCCTGAACTACCGTAAGGTATTACTTCAGAGGTTGAATGAGGATATGTATGAATGTCAATAAAGTGTAGTCTTGTACAAGTCGTGTAATGTATCTGGAGACAATGAATATTCTCTGCTGCATTGTGTAACCCATTTTTCCTCATTGAAACCTGAAACAAAAGAAGGAAAATTTTTTCATTACATTGCGACACTTTTTGAACATATTTACTTAGATATAATAAATTAGTGTGAATGACTATATAGATTAAATTTTCAGAATAAGGTTAACTATCTTTGCTCAGAACTGAAATTAATATGCGTGATCAGGTTGAGTTGTAGAACTATGATATATGTATATATATAAACAGACGGATATAGTGTAAACAGACCGATTTTAAATGATATATAGGTATTCGAAAATGTTGATACAGATAGATTCATATGAGTACAAATTATAGTAATAGTCCATTCTAGTAAATTTTTTCAAAGTATAAGGCACCAAGTTCATGGAAAATTTACCGTATGACATTAGTACTTACTCTTTGATATAAATCAGGATTAAATAATTGTAAATTTATTATTTAATTCGAGTTAACTTCTTACACACTATACTAAGTTTTAAGATTCCGTGGAATAATGTTAAAGAATATAATAAATCTTCTTACGGATGTTAATGTAGATTAATAAAATGGGAGACTTTCTGTTCGAAATTTTAATTCCAGACGGAAATACAGCTTATAAACTACTGATGACAAAATATGATGTATAGTTGAGACGAAGATATTACCTGTAGTCACGATGAACGGTTGAATTAAATAGTTGAACAGAATTTGCCTAAATTGAAATTTTTATAAAATACGAAAGTGAAAATATCTTATGTGGACACTACTTGACTTCCTTGTGTGCCTATTAAATTACATATACACATTTAAAAAAAATGAAATGTACGTAAAATTATGTTTCAGTAATAAATTGTGATATATATATATATATATATATATATATATATATATATGTTTTTTTATTGATATTCTTGAATTATTATTTATTGTAATTAATTTTTTTTAATAAATCAATATATTTAAATAAAATTAAAAAAATAGGAGATGAAGTCTGATTCAAATCGATATGCCTTCCCATTGTAAGATCCAAATATTCTATTAATTAGGAATTCAAATGGCTATATCTCTAAATTCAATGAAAATAAGTACCACTTAAGATACATCATTAAAAAAACTCTCAGGAGGATTATTACCTTACTCTTACTCTACAGTTAAAAAAAAGTCCGAAATCCAAAATTTTTGTATTTTGGGTTTTTTTGGATACTTTTGATTCAGTCGATTGCAATAAAAAGGGAAGATGCGCACGACTAGATGTTACAATAATCCTAAATCCGAAATTACAAAATCCTATGGCGTAGGATGTTGAATCGTTTTTGGCTTATGCGAGATACATACATAGGTACAGACGTCACGCTGAAACTAGTCAAAATGGATTCAGGGAGAGTCAAATTGGATTTTTCCGTTGAAATCTGAAAATCCAAATTTTTCGTGATCACAATATTCTTTTACTTCGTATTAGGAAATATGAAACTATTTTTACCAGAAACGAAACCGTACCCGTAATTTTATAATGTTTTGTTTCCGACAAAAGTGTTTTTATTCCTTATCCTGTAAGTTTTGTATGAGTGATTTGATAAGCTAAACATAATAGAAAACAGTTTATATCTAATAAAGGGTGTCATTCAAATTTTACTCTTCGTTCTTAAGTTATAATGTAAGAAAGAAATTGGTGAACACAACTTTTAGATTTCTTATAATTTATAAAATTGTATGTGTAATAATGACATTGTGTAAAAAAAGCTTTCAGGTTTTTTAAATTTAAATTTGAGATAGATATTACGGTTTTATTGTTTTGGAAAATAAGTCCCATGTTTGTACGATTAAACTATAGAAGTATTAATAAATATCAACATAAAAAAAGTTAAACTTGTAACGATTGTTTATACATAAGACACTATTTCAACTTTGATTGCTTTACTGCTTAATGAATACGTGCAATTTTTAATACCTAAAATGAGGTGATTTTCATTTCCTATGAATTTTGTAAGCAACATTATTTTCATGGTTATTTATATTCTGCCCTTGGGAAGATCTTTGCATTATTAATTCTTTCATCATTACCTACCTACTTTCAATTTCTTACGACTGTGCTTTACTTATTTTTCACTTTTTGTTTGGTTTATCTGTTGTGTTTTTTTTTTTTTTTTTTAATAAAAATATCATCGCTTAGGAAATGATCCAGTCATATTCTTTCTTTCCTTCGTTATGAATTAATTAAAAAAAATAATAAGACACATTTTAATCGTAGACTATTAAAATTGCAAACATATGTCAGACATACGTTACTTATTCCCCGGCAACCTTCTTTGTTGGAAAGCCTGTGGAATCAATTCTGTTTATAGTTTTAACGTTCTGGGTATAAATTATTTTTTTATTATTTTATTTACATCGCTATTTTATAAAATATTACGCAATTTTATAAGTAAATAACATGTTAAATAAAGTAGAGGTCCAACAGTGATAAAGAATGATTAAGTAGTAACAAATATGATGTGGACAACTATTAAATTATATATACATCTTTTTTTAAAATGAAAAGTATGTAAAATTTCATTTCATTAATAACTTGTTTTTCTTTTTTTTTTATCGTAAAACATTTTTTACAATAGATTATTGATAAATCAATATAGTTAAATTAAAAAAAAAAGGAGATCAAGTCTGATTCGAAGCGATATGTACCCTTGTAAGATCCAAAAATTTCAACATTATACGGCTAATCGTTTTTGAGTTATGCGGATATGTACGTACGTATTGACATCACGCCGAAACTAGTCAAAATCGATTCAGGGATGATCAAATTGCATATTTCCGTTGAAATCTGAAAACCGAAATTTTTCTTGATTACAGAACTTTCTTGTTAGTAGGAACAACCTACCCTATTACCTTTATTTTCTTACCCAATTTTTACTTACTTTTAACAAGGAAGTAAAAATTAGTTTACATGAATGTAAACTAACTTTATGATTGAAACTAATGGTTATTCTCTATTGATTGATGGATAAATCGTTACAATCATGATTTTTTCAAGGTTGTTATTTTCATTTGCCATAAAAACAGCATCGTGCACACGTTCAACGTTCAAGAAACAACATTATTTATTGTTCTGAAAGTAAAGTGTACTAAAAGTAGTGTTACAAAACAAAAACATACCAGTTTAGTGGTTTACTCGTCATTGCAAATCAGCTGATTACGAAGTCGAGAGTTCCAAGATTCAAATCCTAGTATAGGATACTTTTATATGGATTTGAATACTAAATCGTGGATACCGACATTCTTTGGTTGTTTGGGTTTCAATTAACCACAATTCTCAGGATTAAAATTTTGAGGGAAAATCTTCTCTGCTTGCATACATAAAATAAAAAAAGTTTTTGTTTTGTTAAAAATTAGCCGGTTGGAGCACGCTTCGTTCTCCGGGGTCCAGTTTGGCAAGGTGGATTCCGGAGCAGACTCAGAGGTTACAAGGTCTACCTCAAGGCGTAGAGCTCTCTTTACTCGCCATTTCCTTCTTGCAGAGAAGGCCCCAGCATCTGGACATCTCCTCCGCAGTGTTCGTTATCCTAATGGTAATGAAACTAATACTGATAAATAACAATTAAAATATTCAGGCTTTATAGAAATCTAAAAAAGAAACTAAGTTACAAAATACAGGATACTAATAACTCTCTTTATCTTTCTGTTTAGCCTCCGTGATCAACGTAAGGTATTGCTTCAGAGGATGAGTAAGGATTATATGTATGAAAGTAAATAAAGTGTAGTCATTTTTTTCTTTTTTTTTTTTAACCTCTGGAACACCGTTAGTTATTACATCAGAGGATGAGATGAATGATTTGTAGCGTGTGCGAAAAATGCCATTCCTGACCGGGATTCGAACCCGGGACCTCCGGATGAAAGGCCGAGACGCTACCACTCGCTCCACGGAGGCCGGCGAAGTGTATTCTTGTACAGTCTCAGTCGACCATTCCTGAGATGTGTGATAAATTGAAACCCAACGAGCACCGTTATCTAATAACTCTCTCTTTATCTGTTTAGCCTCCGGAACTACCGTAAAGTATTACTTCAGAGAATGATGTTAATGAAATGTAGTCTTGTACAATCTCAGGTCGACCACTCCTGAGAAGTGTGGTTAATTGAAACCCAACCACCAAAGA
>JAAAKQ030181790.1:0-12258 GCA_010016005.3 Zanna intricata | reverse complement strand
GTTAATTGAAACCCAACCACCAAAGAACATCGGTATCCACGATCTAGTATTCAAATCCGTATAAAAATAACTGCCTTGTAAATCTAAAAAAAAATATCCTTACGCAAAGTGGCAATTTCTCTTTTCTTCTACCTGTCCCCTAATTTGTTATTTTTATATAAAAATTTATATCTGAATTTTTGATATAGGAATAAAATTAATAATTGGTAAGCGTCTTTGTAATGAAGTTTTTTAATTAGCAAAAAATCAGGATTTAAATATGTTCGAAAATTACAAAATGGCGGCCATGGTTTATTTTTCAGTCCATTGTAACTATATAAATATCACTTTTATGAACATATATGTTATTTCTAATATGTATTTATTTTTTTTAAATCGTTTAACAAATAGTTGAGTTATGGCAGAAAATTTTATAATAATTTTGTACTGTCTTCATGTCCTCCCTTTACGTTCAATTCGATTAAATATTAATTGTTTTTATTTATTATTATTATTTTTCTCCGGATATTATTGCACGTGTAGCATCTGATAGTTTTCAAACATATTTTGTTCGGCCGATTACAGTTAACTCATTATAAAATTATAGTTCATACGCTTCATAAATTATTTTTGGACAATTCTCGTGAATGTTTCATCTGCTCTCACGTTTTCATATTTTAACAATTTTACTAACCTCAGGTCTAACATTTTTCTCGTATTCATATATTTTGAAGGGTAAGTATCCTACTAACATCGAACGAGGGTAATCTTGAAAATCATCTTCATTTACCGTTTCTTTAACTACGCAAATCACATAACATTGTTTTTTTATCACAAACCGGACTCAATGTCTGAGCAAGTTATAAATTATATATTTTAAAGTTTATGATTTTTGACCTTCAAGATTTTTTTTACAATTAATAAAAAGCGGAAATTCAGTTCTAAATTGATCACCAATTAGTAAATTTTCATTATTTTTTCTTATTTTGGTTAGCCTGTCTTATGGTTTTCAAAAATTCTGTTTGTTACGATAAACCTTAATCTGAGTGTGTCACGTAGATATAACCTATCTGGATGGGTCGGTATTTGATACTTTTTTCGAAACCTCTTGAGCTCCAGTTTGCGATTACGTTCGTGGAATCATCGGTAACATTGGGGGTAGTCGGCAGCAGTATGAGCTTCCCTCTGAATTACGGAGCAGATCACTAATTCAGTATGAACATAAACGAAGCGAGGTCTGGTTGCTTAGATTTAAAATTTTTTTTATATAGCACGTTTGAAAGAATTTCAGAAGAATTTCTGGATACTATTTTTGGAATTACATAAAGATTAATTTGATTTAAGTAACTTCGAATAACCCGTACTTAAGTATTTTTTTCATATTTTTACCATTAAACGCCATCGGATTTGTAAAATTTTAATTTTTAATGACTTTTTGGCGCTGATGGTGGGAAAAGAAACTGCTAGGTATATTTAGGTGTTCAGACAAAAACGACCTCATCAATGGACATTAATGTTTCAATTATCCATTAACTAATACATTGATTAATTAAAAAAGAAGTTATAAAAAAGTTCAGTGGAATGCTTTTCGAATTGTCGGTTCCATTCCCTGGCATGTTTTGACATTCCTTCGCTTATTTTTTAATTTATTTAATCGTTTCTAAAAAAAAAAAAGGAAGGGATATATATGTATATATATATATATATATATATATATATATATATACATATATATACACGAATTAATGTCAGAGGTCCTAATAAAAAAAAAAATTACGCAATTACGATTATAAAAACCTCTTAATTCTTACTGTATGTACTCGTTAGTAAATAATTGGTCAGTTATAGAATTAGTTCAGTTAAACTGTTACATATATATATATATATAAAACTCTATGAACCGTTCCCTTAAGTTTTCAGATAAGGAAAATTTAAAAATAAGGTTTTAACATGTCTAATATGAAACACCTTAATCAAGTCATTAACTTTTTATTTTTCTATAAAATAAGCAAAAGATAAAATAAAATGGTATAAAGTAAGCAATAAATGGTAAAATTCGACAGAAAATCAAATGATGTTTTGGTTTGATACTTTCTCACATAATTGAACAATCAAATTAATTAATTTTGAAGGATATACCTTTACCTCTTTGTAATTGATATTTAAAAACATAATTTATTTGAATGAAAAAAAAAAAAGAAGTTTTTCCATTATATTATAAACACATTTGAAATTGTTAAGTTAAATAAAACCTAGCGAAAAGGCTGTTATAATGTAATATTTGTAATATTATATCTTCAGTAATTTCTTGAAGCGAAAAATTTCGGTTTTCAGGTTTCAACGGAAATATTCGTTTTGACCATCCCCGAATCCATTTTTACCAGTTTCGGCTTAACTTCTGTATGTACATATCTCGTATAACTTAAAAACTATTGGCCACAGGGTGTTGAAATTTTACATTTAGGACTGTTGTAACATCTAGTTATGCACCTCCCCTATTGATTGCAATCGACTGAACCAAAACTGTCCAAGAAAAGTGACTTTTTCTTAACTGCACTAATAAGCCCTCATTGAGAGCTTTTCAACGATTTATGTGGTACTTCTCAGTAAGAGCGGTGAGGATTAAGTAGCGATGGGACTTAACTCACCGCTACTTCAATAAAGAAAGGATTAGAATTTTTTTCTTAAGTAATTATTTAAATTTTATAATATTGAAGCACACCTTTTTTTAGTTTATAATTAAAATTAGTATTATTTCGAATTCCTTTTAATAAAAAAAATAATAAATGTGTAATTTTTTTTGTGTAAAAAAGATTTTACTTGTTTTATACTTCAGTCAATTTATAAAATGTTTATACAATTCTATCAATAAAAGAAATTAAATTGCAATGTCCTTTTGTTGAAATAGTGACTGGAAGTACAAATTGAATCAGATGGTGGGAGCATTTTGTTTAGAAAAGCCAAAGGAAACAAAATAGAATCCTTGTTTGTCAATATGGTAAATATTTTATTACAAAAAAATACGCGCGCCCATCGATTTCAATCTCGGGCCAAATATTCAGCTTTCTGACCCCATACAACAACAATTAGAGACTGAGTATTCATTCATACATATCATTCTCATTCATCCTCTGCAGTAATACCTTACGGAGTTCCGGAGACTAAACAGAAAAGAGAAAAAGAGAGGGACTGAGTTAACATGGTATTGATTACTGACGTTTGGTAAAATTATATTCCATTTTTAATATGAACAAAAGGTATGGTAGGAATCTTTTTATTTTTTAATCGCATATTTTGACCACGTACATTTATCCTGAAACTTAATTTTCAACCAAAAAACCAATTCCTGTAAGTTATTATCACCTATCATTTGTCTCCTAAATTGTTTTTGAATCTTGTTCATACAATTAGATATCCTCATGCAATTTTCTTGGCTAAAAAAGGTTAAAAAAAAGAAGGTTTTAGGTTTCTATAAGCTTAAATGAAAGATTATTTTTATTTTTTGGTTAATTATTATTGCGTATATTTTTATAAATATTCGACATAACCAGACATTACATATAAATATATGACAAAATATAATCCGTGCACTGAAAATCTATTAAAAAAATAATCTGCAGAAACAACCAAATAAATAATGAGTATTAATAAAAGAAAGATTTTTAAAATATTAGTCAACATAAAATTGTTAAATAATATTTGTAAAGTAATTAGTTGAAATTTGTATAATAGTAATTGTTTTCTATTAAAAGATAGAGTTTACTGCGAAAGAAAAATGTAAATTAATTAAAAATATAAAATAAATTCAATAATCAGGTTAACAATAAAATTGATATAGAAGAAGAAAAATAAATCAGTGAAAATATGACAATAAAAAGACCAATTTTATTTTAAAAAATAGTAATATAACGATAAAGCAATATTATCTCAACAAAATGTAATTTAATAACATAGAATCAACGTTTGTAGGTAATACTACATTTTTTTTAATCGAAAAATTATTTCATATTTCACATAATATAATAATATAATTATTAAATAAAAATAACATGAAATTAAATTGGTTGTAGAATATATATAATGATAAAAATAAAAATTAAATTACGTAAACAAAAGTGTATTCATTGTATAAAAAAGATAAGATACAAGAAAATGATTTTTTTATTATACTTCCATCAATAATGGACGACGTAATATAAATTAAAGAAAAAAGAAACATAACCAAAAACTGATAGTATTCTACAGATAAAACGATTTTAATCTGTGTTTCAGAACGTTTCTGAGATGAAATATTTAAAGGATACATATTACAATATTTATTTTAAAATTCTTGTAAAGACTTCTGCAAATGAATAGAAATAATATTATGATTAACTCTATTAAAACATAAATTATCTGGAAATCTGAAATGGAACAAAAAAACACTAAAAGTATTATGAAAAGTATTTTAATTTAATTTTTGAATAAATTATTTGATCATATCATCTGATTTGTTAATATCATCTATTCCGATAGCACACTCACTTCAGATGAGTGATATGGAAGTGAAGTCATTTGTATTCGATGTGAAAAAAAAGTACAAATAAATATAAACAAGGAAACAGCTATCGATGGACTTGAAGCTCAGGCTGCTATGATGAAGCAAACATCTCAAAATAAATTTTCTACGGGTGAGGTTGGAAGAACTGTCACTATTCCTATCCCGAGTGTCGACAGGGGTAAAGGAGATGCTCGAAACGTCCTCGGTGTAGTTTTAGAGAAAACAGAAGGTTTTTATAAGCTGGGTACCAAACGAGGAACTATCAACACACTTTTCGCAAGGAACCAATTCCAGGAATGCAAAGAGACCATCATTAATATTAGTGATGTGCCTGGTATTGAATTATCATTAAGAGAAACAAGTACCAAGGATTCAATGTTCGGAGATCAGGGATTCATAAAATGTAATTGCAATAAAATATGCAATTCTAAAATGTGCAAATGCAAAAGATGCAACTCAAAATGTCATAAAGCGACTACTTGTAACAATAAGTAGAGTTCAACGTCCTAACTATTGACAACTTGCCTTTCAGTTGCTATCAAAAATTAGTTTGTTATTACTTAGAAATGTAAGTCGATTATACTAACACAGAAACAAAATTTTCGTCGAATAAATAAGATACTAGCAATTTTTTAGATTTATTCTTTTCATTTTATACCAGGAGATCTATGAAATAATAAAACATTATTGATTCAACAATAAAACATGTGAAATTAAGACAAAAAAACACACTGCCAGTTAAGTATTTAATGACAAAGCTGATTGTCTGATGAGTTTTCAACTTTGACTGGTCGATTTGGTCGCTCCTAGGATTGCCTAAAAGCATTTTAGCCAAAGGCCGAAAGAGAAAGTCTGTTTTCAGCTTTGACTACGAAGCTTAGTCAATCCGCAGGTTTGACTAGTCAAACCTAGGAATGACTGTAAATCGGCCATTGGCTGTAACATATACATTTTTCTTACGGTATAAGTGGACGTTTTACTGAAATTCCGAGTAAAAAGGATTAAAGAGGAGTAACTTCTATTACTCTCCGTCTAGCGCTACAGCAGAGTTACAGCTTTAGAAGGGAAAGTATTGTAATCGGTTCAATTTGGGCATATGAGGTTTTCACCGGATCTTGAAGTTTTGACACCTAAGCAATCAAACGTTTCCAAATTAAAAGGTCATGGGAGTGCGGCTGTACAGTAAGGCGATCCTCAGTGTCTCGAGATTTTTGCTAAACAAGGTCTTATTTTTCTAGGACACATTTCTTAACAATTAAACAATAATATTTAAAAAAACCATATTTGCAAATTCGCAGCCTCACCCCCAAATAAATTCTTTAAATAAACTAGTGGCTAAGTGGGTATACTGTGTCATTAGTACCCCTCTCAACACAAGGAATGCAACTGCAGCAGTAACGTACAGCTACTCTATCTTTTTTTTTTAGCCTCCGGAACTACCGTAAAGTATTACTTCAGAGAATATTGTGTATGAGTGTAAATGAAAACTAATCTTGTGCAGTCTCAGGTCGACCATTACTCTGGCCGGCTTCCATGGCGCGAGGTCCTTTCAGCAATTACGATCAATTGATTTCTATTGCTAGACAAACATTTCTCCGTTTATTGTAAGAAACGGAGAAAATTTTCTACCTGCTAGTAGTGTACTAATACTTATAATTGTGGCTTCCGTGGCGCTAGTGGTAGTGTCTCGGCCTTTCATCCGGAGGTCCAGGATTCGAATCCCGGTCAGGAATGGCATTTTCATCTACGCAACAAACATTCATTTCCATCTTCTGAAGAAATACCTAACGGTGGTCCCGGAGTAAAAAAAAAGGAAAAAAGTAGACCATTCTGAGATGTATGGTTAATTCAAACCGAACCACCAATGAATACCAATGTCTACGTTCTAGTATTCAAATCCGTATAAAGGCCTTCAGGCGTACTAGGATGTGTAAGGCCTACTAGAATTTGTACCAAGAATAATCAATTGATTTGCGATGATGAGTTAACCACTAGACAAGCCATGTAGACACGATACTGCTGCTGCAGTCGTCTGCTATGTTATGATGTCGCAGATGACCGGTAGAAATAGCTAAATTATTAATATTTAAAGTGTAATAAAGTATCTAAAGTTGCCGCTAATACCGCCTCACTCTCGCGAATGAAATACTGTATACGCGCGCGCTTTAGTTACAATCACTGAATTAAATAAAAAATATATATTATATTTAAATAAAATGATAAATATTTTAAGTTGTATGTGAATGTATGTTTAAGCCGTGCATCAGAAAAACCAACCCGCGTAACAGGAAATGTGTTGTCAGATTCTTTTTTTAATTTCTCGGTAATAAATGAAGATATTCAACAGATTTTTGGTGTTAGTAATATTCATGTAAATTTCTAAAAACCAATTTCGAGATTTTCTTTAATCGATTTTCAAGGAAGGAAAAAAGGTAAAAAAATGTTGAACAATCGTTACAAATTTTCCAATTACCTACTATAATAAACAAACAAGATTTCAGTAGATTTGGGCTTAAAACACTCTCTTTCAACTAACATAGTCACTGCCACTGTTACTGTATCTGCGACGCTATTGCCGATACTTGCTCCAGTTATTTGAATAAAAAATTTTAAATGAAAAAAAAATTGACTACGATGAGAAACCCAAGTTAACATACGGTGGGAGCGAAGCCGCGACGAAAATGCTAATTTTTTATGTATATATAAACAAATGTATAACTACATACATAAAAAAAAATATTAGTTTAATTTTGATTTTTAGACTCAAAATCAAATCGAAACGTTGGAAAATGTAAAAAAACCCGACACGAAAAATGACGATTCTTTCCCTTACTGCACCATACTATGGAAGCCGAGAAGGTAAGAATAATTAGCTAGACTAATACTTTGATTCGTAAGCGAATATTAATTTTAGTCAAAACAGCCCTATCGGTCAGGAATTTCTATTTTCTAGTGAAATGAATCCATCTTCGAAATGATACTCCAGTAACGAAATTATAATCGTAACAGTATATATCAGTAAGAAATCATTATTGCATATTAACTGACGATGGGATATAACCTGAGCTAAACTAATTTCTCCACTGTATTCAGAAAGGCGGATATTTCATACTAATTTTAAAATAAAACATAGTATTTAAATGAGAAATCGCTTAACATTATGATAAGTAAGGCAATAGTACATTGTGCATCTTCTTTTATTGGAAATAAAATGGAATACTAAACTGCGAATATACAAGATCATACAAAACAGATATATTATTCTTAATAAAAAAGAATTTAAGCATGTAGTGACAATATAAATATATACAGATGACCTCTCTGAAAAATGTAAAAAATTAGTATTAAAAATTGATACTACATTAATATTTTTGTAGTGGGACATACCTATTTTTGTTAATTACTGTACACTTGTTTGTTTCTTGAATTACATAATTATACAAATCGCATATGGGTCCTAATAAATCGCTTCGTAAAAATAGTAAAGGCCGATTTTTTAAAAAATTTCCAGCCTTTCTGTTAAGATATACGATTACAATTTAATTAATATTTCCCTTTTACGACAATAAGAAATGCACAAAAAGTCCTACTCAAATGCCTTATTATCTAGCTAAAAATTTATTTGTTTTACTCTTGAATGATTTTTCGCTTTGGAATGAATCAAAATTAAGTTTTGTATTTGTAATATTTATGTCACCCAATAATAGTTATTTAAAAAAATTAAAAAAAAATTAAAATACTGTTTTATTCATTTTGATATACTGCAAAGAAAAAAATTATCATTGTAACAGTAAAAAGAAAAAGATAAACATAAAAAAGAAGATAACTGTTCTGTGAACTGCTTGTACATCCTAACCGTCACGGTAATAAATAGACTATAAAGCTACTGTTAACTAACTGTAAGACGTTTTTGCGGCAACCAATCACTTTGTTTTTTTTTAATACATCGCTTACATCGGTGCAAAATATTTATCAATTTTCATTCACAAATACCATTTCTTATGTAATATTATTAAACATTTTTTTCTTTACCGTAAAGAAAAAATGCTATATTAATCGGTTATTTGAGTATAGTTTTGAAGGAATATACAAACAAGTAGAGAGGTGGACCAAGTGTATCGAAAAAGAAAGTATCGATAAGAAAAAGAAGAGTGAGGAAAATCACGTGGTTGTTCACTACAACATCTATGTAAACAAATCGAAAAAATAAATAGTAAGGATAATTTTTTTTTTCTCTTTTAAATAAAATATTTACATTTTGAAAACTTAAAAAAAAATTCTAGCAAAATTTTTTTTTGCGAAATGAATCGTTTAATTTCAATAAAATTCTGAAATTATGTTGTAAATATCTTTTAATCTTTTTAAATAAATTTATGAAACTGTATATTAGGATTAATATATGTGAGTGAATTTGTATTCGGGTAGTAACATTCGCTAACTTTGCAGGAGTGTAACTCGTTGAGATCTATTTCTCACAGGGTTGTGTAATAGACAAGGAAGTTTCATTTTAAATTGAGTTAAGAGGCTGAACTGAACGAGTCCAACAGAACTAACGTCAGAACACTAATGTACCGAGCTAGCTAACATTTTAACGCGTTAGATTCTCAACTCCATCTCTGTGAAAATACAAAACACAGCTTAAGTGAAACAGAAAACTGTAGCAGTAATTTCTCATTTTAAACAAAGTGCACATTCTTGAAAAATGAATAACTTTAATTTACTGCCTTTGTTTAAAAGAAAACACGTTTCGTAATGTTTTTACTTTTTTCTTATTTCATAAATCAATGAGGCTTTTCATAAATTTTAAACTTCCATTTTCACGTTTCAAATGGTGTGGAATATTATCATCAAGATAAAATACTGTTATAAATTTTCATTTTGTAGATGTATTGTTAAAATAATAAAATAGGTTTTTAATCACTGAATATATTTTAATATTTCATTTAAAATACTAGATATCTACAAAATTATTTAGGAGCATACTTCATCGATTAAAAAATAATTGTTTAATTTATGGAAATTTTACGATTAGAATGTCACCCATTGTTACTTATCTGCGTTAGGAGCCACATTCAGCAAGATTAGTAGGCAATTAATGGCGTTAATACGTTATGTAAATGTCATATTTAAAGCTTGAACTAGCAAACATTATTACCTACAATAAATCTTATCAATGGGGTTTTAGGTGTTTCGTGGTTTTCTACTGGGGCATTTTAATCAGAAAGCTGAGCTTCTTAAGATTATCATCAATTTAATTAGGACATTAAAATAACGACATTCTATGACGGAAAGCAATTTTCCCTTTCCTTTTTGTTCCTGGGCGCATAACCAAGTGTCATTATTAGCGCTCGGATATATTTATATAGTACGTAAGTAAATATTACAAATTAACAGTTTAAAAACTAAAAAACCAAAAATTAAAATAAATCCTTAATGAAATATTATGTCAATATTTAAAATTAGGATAATAAAATTAGCATCTGCCACAGGCAAAATGGTATAAATAGCCAAAAACTAGCAGTGAATACTCAAATAATTGAATATAGATGGTCGGCCCAAGAAATTGTAAAAGATTACGATAATATTGTTTCATTGTTTCCCAAAATACTTTTCATGTTACCCCCTAGTTTAAACTTTCGATACAATTCCGTACAGATAAGATCCACAAGGATGTGGTGCACTCTTAGTTAGCACTGGAAGCGAGCATGAACTGAGGCATCTGTTTGCGTCAACATATAGTCACTTGTAAGCTTAGTGTGTGTAATATTCGAAAAAGGCAAATAATAACTTCCTTTCGACGGTTATTTATTCATGAGGAGATCGACGGTGACACAGTGTTCTTAATTGGAAGAAGTTTATTGTTGATAATAGCATTCCATTCACTTAGACATCCTTTAACTACCCTCTTCAGAAACCAGACAATATTGTTCGAAACAACGCGATTGGTGAAACGAGGCTGGAAACAAATCTCTTTCACCGCACTATTAGAGCGCTCATGTTCTGAAATTCCAATATGGCAGGGGACCCAGCAGAATATCAGTTATATTACGTTGGGTCATTGCGAAGTAAGATACTGAATCTCATAGACCATATGGTGTCTGTAGTACATGTCTAATCAGCTGTAAAATCATGTTCATTTTACAAATCGAATAATTTCAGCAATTGTTAAATATTAAATAGGTGTTTCTTCATACACATTAATTATTGTAAATTATGTTGAGCTATTTATACATTATTATTGAATAGAATAATCCAGAAAGAGAATGAGAGAGAACATTCCTGTGAACCATCCAACGATTCTGTTAAATTCTATAAAAGAAACTGGGCCGGACGGTCCTATTTAAAGGAAATAACGGTGAAAGTTTTTAAGACTAATCCAAAAGATTAATGTAAAGGTTAATTTTATTGCCCTTTTCAGTGCCTCTACACTTCAATTTTTAAAAAATTATTATTTTACACTAATTTAGGTTCATTTAAAATTCTTAAATGTCATGAAGTTCGATAATAACTCTTGATTAGGGTAATTTGTAACAATTAATTGACTAACGAGGCAAGAGAAATGACAATGTATATAAAAAAAAAAGTTATAATATTTTCAACGTAAGTAAAGTACAATGATGATTAATATATATATTTTTTAAATTTATAATATTAATTAAAAAGCCTAATCCCGTATTTATAATGTTTCTCAAAATTATTTTTTTTTTTTTTATATTTATTATTTCACCTCAAAAAAAAAAGTTGAGAATAAAAAATACCTTTTTTTTATTTGACTTGAATCGAAAAATGTTACCCATAAAAAATGTAATTGTGTTGAAATATAATAATTATCTAATTGTTACGAAGACATGAAAAGTCCTTCAATTTAATACTGTATAATTTTTTTTTTTATCTTGAATTATATTAAAATCTGATATAAAACTTTCCTAGTGTATAATATAAAAGATTCCTAGTGTATGTATGAGTTTTAATCTTAAAAATGTATTTTTTTAATCTATTAAAACAAATTAGAAGCAAGATAGAAGCCAACTTACTGGAGTTTTAGCACAAACAAAAATATATATACCCAATTTTTTTTTTTAAATAATATTTTTTTACTCATAATATCATTTATAATGTAATACGTTGTTGAAAAATATCAAGTAATTATTTCGCTTAGAAGTATAAGAATAATACTTCTATAATAAAGTTTAAAAATTAATTTAAAACAAAATTTTGTTATTTCCTGATAAATCTTTTTTCTTTAGATCAACAAAGAAATTTATTACACATTATTAATAAAATTTATCAGTGGGTTTAAAATAGCGACGATAAAATTATTTACATGTTCAATTTTTCTTTTCCAAATTTTTTAACGAACAATTTAACAATGACAATCACTCTCTATGAATAATAACCATGGTTGTTCGGTTTCTTTGTAAAGTCACTCAAACGAAACATTATTAAACGATAATTTATCCTGTACACAAACTTTTAGATTCAAATACCAGCATGAGAATGAATTTTCTTAATAATACTTGTGTCGCTAGGAGTAAATCGTTAAGACATAAATTCTAATTATTATAATAAGTTTGGTACAATTTTTAATTAAAATACAACCTTGGTGTGATATTTTTGTGTTTTATCGCAGTATTTTAAAATTTTTTAAATTATCGCAGTATTTTTCTAAAAGTATATGTTTGGAACGTAGCTTTATACGGAAGTGAAACCTGGACGATCGGAGTACCTGAGAAGAAAAG
>JAAAKQ030181746.1:0-12260 GCA_010016005.3 Zanna intricata | reverse complement strand
TATTAATTCCCTAATGCTAAATGTCGACCGTGGCATTTGCATCGGGGGGCATCCTGACCGAGGCCTGGCTGATGACTAAGATATGTAATCAGTTCGAAGGTCTTTCAGACGACTCCCGGTAAAGCCATTCTGTGCTAGGAACGGGAGGGGTGGTGTGGCGGCCGGAATCGCCACTTGGTGGGTGTCTTCCCCTACGGGGGTTGGGATGAACCAAAAGTGTAAAAAAAAAAACCCCAAATCTCCAAAAATTTGGATTTTGTACTTTTTCATAACTATATTAATAAGCCCTCATTGAGAACTTTTCAACGACATATCATATGTGGTAATTATTTTCATTGGTTCCAGAGTTACAGCCAAACTAAATCTTCTAATTTAATTTTATAGTCATTTTTACAGTGATTAAGAAATTTATTAACAAAATTCAGTCTTCAGTACGCGGTTAAACGTTAGAAAATGTTATTATGAATACGACTATTAGGAAACAGAGAATGCAGAAGATCCTATTTTTATTTTGTATTCCTAAATTTTACATTATAAGTTGTTCGACTAGTAAATAGTAAGAAACCTCCCACGGTGCAGTAAAATGAGGATGGGATGTACGTAAAATAAACGAGTTATATTGAACAGAGCCGAAAATTAGTGAGATTGTAGTTAATTGAACCCCAAACTCCAAAATGCATCGGTATCTACTATTTGGAATAATAAAATTCATATAGATGTAACTTATCTTTATTACGATATTAAGCTCAAATGATTTAAGATGAAGATTTTAACAACCCCGGAAGGTTAAAAAAATATTTATGATAACTTATGTTCTTTTTATTTTGATAATTTCTTAGTTAAATTTATAAATAAAATATAGGTTATATGATATTAAAAATGAACAATCCAAAATTAATAGATAGTTCATCTCTATACACATAAGAAATATATAAATGCAGTTTATACATTTTCGTGCAGACTAATCAATTAAACCGGATCGGCAATAACTCAGTTTTTACCATTAAATTTTATTTTTTGGGCATTGTGGGTGTTAATACCTTAGAGCGGATAACTTCCTTTTACTCCTCAAAATCCGTGAGGATGTAATTAAATTTTCAGTGCATTCTAATTTAAGAAGTGGCTATATTCAATAGTCCATCTGCTAATGTTATAATAATCCTAAAGCACATAAAAATAAAATACACATTCACCTGTAAAACTGCACCTTTTCGAAGTATCTTGAATTTTAAGCATGTGTGTTATTTCTATATTTTTACAACAGTGCATAAACATCTGGATTTTGGATAAGCGTTTTGTACAGTAAAGCCTTTCCAATAAAAAGTAATGATCTGCTGGTAAGGTTCTCTTATTTTAAAATATAATTTTTATGTTGTAAGAAATCTTGTCAGATAATGCTACAGCTAAAAAATGCAGAATTAAAAACGTAAAATATCCATCGTGATGAACAATTATATTTATATGTATCTTGTTGGGCGATTTTTGTACATTATAGATTTTTAATTACAACAACCAGTACATGTCAGTTTGTTTGTTGATAATATGTCTGGTGTTATTAAAAACCAATGAAATATTACGAAGGTTTAGCTATAAGCAAAAAAAAAAAAAGGTGTAGTAATTTTTATATTAAAACCAAACATTGTTTTATTAACATGGTGGCAGAATGTATAAAAAACTGTGTTAATAGATTTGATTATGTATTATATTGAAGTATTGCACGCCTTACGTATCGTGTATACAGAATTTTATTATTTGAAGTTAAAATTTATAACACATTAAATACATTATAAATTAATTTATAAATCAGAAAAAAAAACACGAATATGTCCAAAATCTTAAAGAATTTATTTATCAGTTATGAATTACTGAAGGTGAAAAAAGCATTATTTTATAATTTATCAATTGTTTTGAACGTAGAAAATATATTCGATTAACTTCATCAATTACAAACAAACCGCTTTACTAAAATAATATTGTATTGAAAGATTTCCAAAAAAGATCCTTGTTTAACCAAACGTGTTAGAGCTAAAACAAAAGAAAAAATAACATTTTATTAACCAGTTGAGAACTAAATAAAAGCAAAAACTCAATGATAATAATAGTAAATAATAACAAAATTTGGTCAAAAGAAATAGTTTGAAGATTACGGTTTAAAATTAAATATGATTTCTCCATTTTAATCTATAAGTTCAACAAAACAATTTAATATTATCTACACGTTCAATCTGTTATTTTCTTATAAATCAATTATTTATAAAAAATGTATGAGATATGAAGAAAAACTCAAATTATTTTTTGATTTATTTTAATTATTATTTTTTAAACTAATCAATAGAAAAAATATTGATTCTAAAAAAGGTAAATTGTTTAATTTATTGTTAAATACTTTTTACAGCAAAACTTCTAATTATTATAAAAGCCAACAAAAAAATCTTTTTATTGTTAACCTTAGTATTTCATGAAATTATAGTATATAATTATAGTATGAAGTATAACATTTTTAGATATAAAGTAATGTGTGGGGTCGTTAAGCCGAAAAAAAATTGGAGGAATTACATTTTTATTTATTTTGTAAACTGTTGTACTGGAAGAGAATTATTTTGAGAATAATTTTACAAAAACTTGTAAAACCAATTATTACAAAAAAATTGTGGTATTAATAAAACGCGTATATGTATAATATAAAAAAATATTAAATATAATACTGCTATGATTAACCGTTTTCGATGGGAATTAAAATAGAAAAATATCAATATGAAATTAGTTAAAGAATGCTACATAAAAAAGAAAGAATATTCTTGATAGCGATAAACGTTGAAGGGTTTTGTAGTAAATATACTTGTAAAGAAGAAATGGGTGAATTTATTGAAAAACATATACTATACTTTATTATGTACCGTTATTCATCAAATCATATATATATATATATATATATATATATATATATATATATATATAAATTCACAGGATATTTCTTTTAAGATAAGAAAATAAAATAAGTTTTAGTTTAATTTATCTGGAATAGATAAACCGCAATCCTAATTTTTTAAATATTCGTTTATTTCTGGAAAAAAAAATAATATATTGACTAATTTACTTTCTGTTTATAATAGTTTTCTTTTAATGGAGTTATTCAAGTTGGAATAAATTTTATGTAGTTTATTGAATTTTTTAAATATGTGACTGGCTTTGACAATTTTGGGATTTTTATATTATTTAGAGTAAAATGTGGATGGAATGCAACTTTTTTTTTATGTGCCAATAGAAATTTAATTGTAGCTCTTATGAATAAAATTGTAAGTGGAAAGATAATAGATTTTTTCGTTCCAGATTCGCTTAAATTAATTCAACCGATTGCAGTTATTTTTATAATAAAACTGTTAACAATATTTGCTTTATAAATTTATGTACACTACAATAAGAAAATCAAAATAGCATAAACTATAAATTAGTTAAATTATTACGTAAACTAAAATTGTAAGTATTTTATGGTAATCAGCCAAGAAATATTTTTATGTAACTAATGCTTTATTTGCTACCATACAAAGCCTAGGTACTAAAAATAATGAACACATGTTTGCTACCAAGAATTACAGGAAAGCCGCTTTTTTCAATTACCCTTCATATCTTTAAATTGTCTGCTAATAACACCATTATCTTGCTGTTATATTTATTTTAAGTATTGGTTATTTGTACCATACTGTAATGGAAAATTACTCAACTACATCCTAAATTATATATAAAAGAAAAAATAAATAAAATACATAAAAACTAAATATCTAAGTACATACTTAACACCGCTTCCTTGATTTTGAGATGTAGCAACTGCATTTCCAAATGGTGAAAATTGTCCGTTTCCTTGGAAAGAACCACCATAGTAAGACCGGCGAAATCTTGCTCCTAATGAAATTAAAAATACAAAACACAGTGATGTAATTTATTGTATCATAAAATCAAATGGAAAATAATTAGTTCTTTACATTTTTATATATTTAAAATTAACTTTGCCTATCAGTATACTATAGCAACTAGCAGGTTGTTTATATACAGTGAAATAAATTGTACAAGTTGATAAATTCACTCTTTTTTTTTAAAAAAAATATTCAAAATCATGTTTACTTCATAAAAAAAAATCTTTGAACTCAATCATAAAATGTTATAAGTAAATTTAACAAGATAACAATAACATATTATTAATAATTGTAATATTGCTATTACAATTTTTTTCACAAAACGTTTTAAAGCGAGTAAAAAGACAACATACTCGTATAAGAATTAATTAGGATAAAAATATAATGAAGAGATGATACGAAAAAGAATGATTCACGTTTTCAAATTTATCGTTTAATTTCTACCCCTACCACTGCCATAAGGGCGAATTTGTTAGACATTTTACTGAACAATTTCCGTTGTATTTTATCATTGCCTAGAATTTTAATGAAAATAGTGATTACATGCATTCGGTAAAATGTGATTAACATAATAACAATACCCGAGATACACATACATGTCTATCGTCACGTGTATAAAACGTTAAGTCGCAGAAAAAATATGTGGACCTTAATATTGGAATAATTTCTGATTTGTGTAAAAAAAATAACATTTTTCCAGAGTATAAAAGCTTTAATTAAGAATATCTTATTTCACAAAAACTTATTTGTATAAATGTGAAGAGTTTTTCTTGTGTTCATTCTACTATTACTGTTGCTGAAGCACAGTCTATTTTCCTTGGTATTGGAATAATTTGTAAATTGGTCAAAACGGTTTTGTGCAATGAAGTAATTTCGAAATAAATATAACTGCATTCCATATGTTTCTAAAAATAATATCTTAATGGCAGGTCAGTAAGGAATTCTAAACAGTACCAATTTTTGTAGAAGGAAGTAGCCGAAATACAATGTTATATTTAATCTTGACGTATTACGACCAACCATTTATAGTATAGTTACATTATTACTTCCCAGTCACAAAAGCACAAAAATATTATTAGAATTCAAATTCATTTAAAGATAGTTTAACTGTATATATCTGTATATAATGATCGGGCCTGCTGAATCTAAGTACACATACACCAGTAGATAATAATCATAGAATTTCATCTAACAACCAAATATTAAACAAAATATAAAAAATAAAAGAAATATAAAACTTTTTATATTACCATTGTTATACTGACTGTCCATGTCCTCCCATGGATTAGCTGATGTTAGAGAAAAGACGGTGAAAAAAGCAACTAGTGCGAACAGGATAATTGTTGCCTGTCTCATCGTGATTGAGAATTGGGTCTTTTTACCGTAATTTTATTAAATCAACTGTTACGTATGATAAATATTGGTTGCTTTTATACAAAATATAATGTTATGTAACTCAAACAAGTGACCGCTGATAAACGTAGGATATCATTTTTAAAAACTAAAACAATGGATATCTTATATTTATCAAAACCACTAACCAAACATTTGTTCCGGAATATTATTTCAGTTTTTTGTTTCCTTATTATTTCCGCTTGAAATATTTATTCAGGATATTTTTTATAAATAGCTTAAAGATATCTTTACTATTCGACAATCATCTTTTCCTTCAATTTCAATAAAAGCTAGTAAAAACAATTTTAAAAGATTTTTATGAAAACATTTTTGTCATAATATGAAGACGAAAGGAAATACCTGAAATTTTGTTTTTGTAATTTTCTGAAGAATTTTTACATACCAGAAATAAGTTATACCGAATTTTACCATTGTTCATTTCTACACCATTGTTTTAAGAAATATTTTTATTATTAATCACAGGTCAACCAAAAAAATCAGGAATGGAGATAAAAGTAGGTGAATTAAAATGTAAATGCTGAATTTTAAAATGATATCAGTTTTTTTATCACCTTCAGATTATTAGTTATGGCCCTTTAAAATATTGAAAAACTTCTAAACTACTGTAATAGAAAACAAAAATAATAATAATAATAATAATAATTACAATTAAAATTCCTAACTTTACTTTGCAAACATTTACGTTTATCTACATTTACATATCTACATAATAATTTACGTTTATTTTCAAACACAAGAAACATATATATTGTAAAACCACTCTGGAGACAGATAAGTTACTTTCAGCTTCAAGGTTTGCCATGAATCATCATACATAATAGCTTTATACATTTTTGATATTTTTCTTTCATTCCTACAATATGTGCTACCAGAATTGCAAAAAAAGAGTTATGCAACAACATTGCCTTTAAATTTCTTTTTGATGAGTTTATAAATAAAGGCCTATCATGAATAATATATTCAATGTCCGTATCAGACATTAGCCCTCTAAAATCAAGGCAGGAAAAAATAAAACCGTCTTCTAAAATATTTTACATATTTTTTTTTTGATTTCTAATTACTGAACTTTTCGTAATCCTTGTTTAATAAATTCAATTCATTAAGACGTGAAACTGGAAGTTCTGCAAATTGTTTTGACAAATACAAATCACAAATTATGTTGCTAGGTTCTGATTGTGTGATGAGGTGAGATTCAGTATTTGATTCTTCTTGAATGTAATTAATATCCATTATAGTTGAGGATAGATCAGTTGAACCTTCTGGGGAATCAGAAATTCTTTACAAGACATTGGAGCCATCGGAATATGTAAATCATTATCATGAAGTACTAGTCTCATAATTGAACAAACATTTGTGTAGACAATACTGCTTTTATTGTTTGAATTGAAACCAGTAACATTTGTTAAGCAAAAATAGCAGCCATCATAATGGTTAATAGGGTCTTGTTAGATCATTGGCGCACCAAAAGGCAAATACTCATTTTTAACTTTTAACCGCTGGGTTCTTTTAATGTAGCAATTTATGGGTACTACATGAACAGCACATGATTAATTTTTGTCCCCCAAAGGAGATCAAAATAATTTTTTAAGAAGTTTTCAGCAGATTCGATACTGGTTTTTGTAGATATTTCGTGGTGAATTGTCCACAAACGTAAGATAAATTTTTGGAGAATTTTTTTTGTCTTTTATGTCGTTAGAGTATTCCACTAACTTTTCAGAAATTATTTAAGATTTTAACAACCCCGGAAGGTTAAAAAAATATTAATAATATTTTTTAATAATATTTATATTCATTTTAAAACCTAATTAATATAGTTATAACCCATATTAGAGAAATTCTAAATTTATATTTTTCTTATGATTTCATCCCACGTTTTTATTTAGTATGCTTTCTTTTAATAATTTTAATTTTTTTCGTCGTTTCGGATATTTGTATTATTGAAGGATCACATCGTAAAAATGAAAACATCATCGTATTTTTATAATTTTTTAAATTCTTAAATTTTAGTAGGCCATATCCAGTCCCGACATTGAATATTTTTGTTCTGACATTAAACTGTTGAATAATAGCTACAAAATTCTTGTAAACTGAAATTAGAATACAGTGCTAACACTACAGTGAAATTGATGAATTCAGAATTAAATTTATGAAAAAAGATAGATCAAATAATATTTAAAATAAACAATCAAAAATTAATAAATAATTCTTCTCTCTACAAAATAAGAAAGATTTAAATGCAGTTTATATATTTTCGTGCAGACACAAATCAATTAAACCGGATCAGTAGTAATCCAGTTTTTAGAATTCAGTTTTATTTGCTGAGGAATTATGGGTGTTAGTGGCTTAGAGCGGATTACTTCCTTTTACTCCTCAAAATCTGCGAGGATGTAAAATAATTTTCAGTGAATTCCAATTTAAAAAGAGGCTATTTTCACTAGTCTATCTTCTAATGTTAGAATAATGCTAAAGTATAGATAAATAAAATATACATTCACCTGTAAAACTGCAACTTTTTGAAGTATGTTGAACTTTAAACATGTGTGCTATTGCTATATTTTAATAGCAGTGCTAAACATCTGGATTTGGATAATTTTTTTTCACATTTCCCTTTCCTGTACAAAGTAATGATCTGTAGGCTGGTATGGTTCTCTTATTTTAAAATATAATTTTTATTTTGTAAGAAATGTTGCCGAATATTGCTACAGCTAAAAAATGCAAAATTAAAAACGTAAATATCCATCCTGATGATCTGATATATTTATTTGTATTTTATTGGGCAATTTTTTTTTAGATTATAGATTTTTAATTATAACATGCAGTACATGTCAGTTTGTTGTGTAGATAATATGTCTGGTGTTATTAAAAACCAATAAAATATTACGAAGGTAGCTATAAATAAAAAAAAGGTATAGTAATTTTTATTTTAAAATAAATCATTGTTTTATTAACATGGTGACGGAATGTATATATAACTGTTAGTAAATTTGATTATGTATTATATTGAAATGTTGCACGTTTTACATAACGTGCATAGAAAAGTTTATTTTTTTATTTTTTTTTTTTTTACTTAGGTGTTATACGGGCATCGACTGCTATGGTCATTAGCCCTCGTCACATTCTTTTAAAATTAATCATTAATCACCGTAAGGCTCGTCATAAGTTAGGGTGTAAAGGGCCTAACATTTCTTTAAAAAACACAACACAAAGTGCTACAAACACAATTAAAGAAAATGAACACTTACAGGGTGTAATAGGCCCTGATATTTAAAAGAAAATAATTTAATTCAACAGAAATATATTGACAATATCAATTCATTAAGTTTCGATATCTATAGAACTCGACTTCATCATTTTTAATTACAGCTTGTATAATTATACGCCAGTTATTTGTCCACTGGCGTGCAAAAATGCAACTATTTTTCCTTCGTTTCCATTTTACAAATTAGCAGCAATTCTATTTACTAAGCCGGACCTCTTTCTGAAGTCCTCATATATGGTACACTCTTCCATTAGATGCTTTACTGTAAGTGGTTTGTTACAAACATCACACATTGGTCTATCTTCGCCGGTTAGCAAATATGAATTCGTTATACGCGTGTGATCGATTCTAAGTCTGGTCACCGCCACTTGTTCACGGCGAGTCAGTACCGCGTCGCTATTCCGTTTGTATGGAGAGGATTTAACGGCATTTAATTTAGTACCCAATCCTTTCCATTCATTTTTCCAATACGTTCTAATTATATTTGTTATACGGTTCTTCATATCAGCCACTCGTACAGGAATAACATCTAAGATGTTAGAGACTGTTGCCATTCTGGCAGCATCATCTGCTCTCTCATTTCCTGTAATACTAGCATGCCCAGGAGTCCATACAAAAACACATCGCTGTTCTCGTCTATTTAGAACATATATAATAGAGAGAATGTTAGCGACCAGGACGTCCTTAATATTCTTGTTCCGAATTGCAGTAAGTGCACTCATAGTTCTTATGACTAAAATTTTAAGTTGAATGATTCGAAACTATTTCGTTCCAGATTCGTTTAAATTAATTCTAACGATTACAGTTATTTTTATAATAAACCTTTTAAGTATATTTGCCTTATAATTTTACGTACACTACTAATAAAAAAATCATATTAACATAAACTGTAAATTAGTTAAATTTTTACGTAAACTAAAATTGTAAGTACGAGTATTTTATAGTAATCAGACAAGAATTATTTTTATTTAACTAATGCTTTATTTGCTACCATACAAAGCCTAGGTACTAAAAATAATGAACAGATGTTTTCTACCAAGAATTACAGGAAAGCCGCTTTTTTCAATTATCCTTCATATCTTTAAATTGTCTGCTAATAAAACCATTATCTTGCTGTTATATTTATTATAAGTATTGTTTATTTGTACCATGTAATGGAAAATTACACAACTACATCCCGAATTATATATAAAAGCAAAAATAAATAAAATAATTAAAAACTAAATATCTAAGTACATAGGTAACACCGCTTCCTTGATTTTGAGATGTAGCAACAGCATTTCCAAATGGTGAAAATTGTCCGTTTCCTTCGAAAGAACCACCATAGTAAAACCGGTGAAATCTTGCTCCTAATGAAATTAAAAATACAAAACTCATTGATTTAATTTACTTTATAATAAAAACAAATGGAAAAATAATTAGTTCTTTGCATTTTTATATATTTAAATTTGACTTTGCCTATCAGTACACTATAGCAAGTAGCAGGTTGTTTATATCCCTTTTTTTCTTTTCTTTTACCTCTGGAATCACCATTAAGGTATATCATCAGAGGATGAGATGAGTGAATTGTAGCGTATGTGATAAATGCCATGCCTGACCAGGATTCGAACCCGGGACCCCCGGAAAGAAAGGCCGAGACGTTACCATTCGCACCACGGAGGCCGGCTTCCGAGCGTCTGAGCCTTTGTCTCTTTGTCTGAGCCTTGGTGGTGTCTCGAAAAATCTTTGAACTCAATAATAAAATTTTATATGTAAATTAACAAGATAACTTAAGAAAACTTCTTTATAAAACGATATCCAAATAAATTATTGTTATGTTGTTCGACTAGTAAATAATAAGCAACCTCCCAGGGCGCAGTGAAATGGGGATGGAATATACGTCATGTAAATGAGTTGTACTGATCAGGGCCAAACATTAGTGAGATTGAAGTTAACTGAACTCCAACCACCAAAATGCATCGGTATCTAATATCTGGTATAATAAAATTCATATAGATGTAACTTATCTTTATTACGATATTAAGCTCAAATGATTTAAGATGAAGATTTTAACAACCCCGGAAGGTTAAAAAATATTTATGATAACTTATGTTCTTTTTATTTGATAATTTCTTAATTAAATTTATGAACAAAAGATTAGGACATATAATATTAAAAATAAACAATCCACAATTGGTAAATAATTCATTTCTCAAAACAATAAGAAATAAATAAATGCAGTTGATACATTTTCTTGCAGAAAAATAGATTAAAGCGGATCGGCAATAACTCAATTTTTACCATTAAATCATTAAATTTTATTTCATCTTTTTTCATCGTTTCGGATATTTGTATTATTGAGGGATCACATCGTAACAATGAAAACATCATCTTATTTTTATAATTTTTTTTTATTCTTAAATTTTAGTAGGCCATATCCAGTCCCGATGTTGAATATTGTTTTTCTGCCATTAAACTGTTGAATAATAGCTACAAAATTCTTGTAATCTGAAATTAGAATGTAGTGCTAACACTACAGTGAAATTGATAATTTCAGAACTAACTTTATGAAAAAAAGATAGGTCAAACAATATTTAAAATAAACAATCAAAAATTAATAAATAATTCATCTCTCTACACAATAAGAAAGATTTAAATGCAGTTTATATATTTTCTTGCAGACACAAATCAATTAAACCGGATCAGCAGTAATCCAGTTTTTAGAATTCAGTTTTATTTGCTGAGGAATTATGGGTGTTAATGGCTTAGAGGAGATGACTACCTTTTATTTCTCAAAATCCGTTAGGATGTAAATTAATTTTCGGTGCATTCCAATTTAAGAAGTGGCTATTTTCACTAGTCCATTCACTACCATTAGAATAATGCTAAAGTATAGATAAATAAAATATACATTCACCTGTAAAACTGCAACTTTTCGATGTATCTTGAACTTTAAACAATTGTACTGTTGCTATATTTTAATAGCAGTGCATAAACATCTGGATTTTGGATAATCTTTTTGTTCACTAAAGCCTTTTCAATATAATGTAATAATCTATAGGCTGGTATGGTTCTCTTATTGTATAGTATGCTTTCTTTTAATAGTTTTTTTTCGTCATTTCGGATATTTTTATTATGGAGGGACCACATCGTAACAATGAAAACATATGATATTAAAAATAAACAATCCAAAATTAATATATAATTCATTTCTATACACAATAAAACTATATAAATGTAACTTATACATTTTCGTGCAGACAAATTAATTAAACCGGATCGCCAATACTCATTTTTTACCATTAAATCATTAAATTTTATTTTTTGAGGAATTATGGGTTCTAATAGCTTAAATCGGAAAACTTCTTTTTACTCCTCAAAATCCGTGAGGATATAATTTAATTTTCAGTGCATTCTCATTTAAGAAGTGGATATATTCACTAGCCCATCTGCTTATATTATAATAATGTTAAAGCCCAGGCAAATAACATATACATTTACCCGTAAAACTACATCTTTTCGAAGTATCTTGAACTTTAAACACGTGTGTTATTGCTATATTTTAATAGGAGTGCGTTAACATCTTGATTATGGATGGTCGTTTTGTTCACTAAAGCGTTTCCAATATAAAGTAATAATCTATAGGCTGGTATGGTTCTCTTTACAATTTTTATTTTTTAATGTGGTATTTATTT
>JAAAKQ030181735.1:0-10762 GCA_010016005.3 Zanna intricata | reverse complement strand
CTTCATTAAGTGCTTACAAAATGGAGGTCATTCCACTGATGTAATTTTCAATTAAAAACAAAATGCTCTTTTATACACATATTGATAGATATCAATAAATTTGTTTTGAAAAATGCATTGTTAATTATAGCATCTTTAAAATAGTCCATTTCATTGAATTTCCCTTTACGATGAATATAGTTTTTAGAAATTGTATCATGTTACTGATTTTTTTAGATCAAATATAATAATTTCTTTTTCACCAATAACAACACTGAATATAAAATATATTGTAAGAAACATACCATAACTTAAACAAATAATAAAATAAAGCAAAAAATGCAGTTTTACATTACCACAGCCAATAATTAATCATAATTTAAAAAATAAAAATTTAAGTACTTTAAATAATGAATATTAACATTTTAAAGAATATTTTTGGCTTAAATTATAATGCAATAGTAAATACTGATAAAAATTATGAAATGAAATTTTAAATTACAATAAAGCCTCATAAATCTGGATGTACAATCATTATTTAGAATTATACATACGTAAAATAAAAGAAAAAACGTGTGTAAAAAAGCTGTTATGATGACTTCATAACAAAGTTTATAAAAAGTACATAAGAATTACTGTCATCAGAAAAATATAACGTATGAAACTTACTTTTTAGTAGGAAGCTAACCTCTTCCTAAATTTTAAAGTCTAAGAAAACAATAGTTACACTTTTCAGAAATACCCTCTAACCTACAAGCAAAAAATTAAAATCCAAGATTTACTATAATGGATATGCATTCTAAGAAATAAAAATATTTAATCTTTCAAAAGCAAGATTCCATGTTGACTGAAGTAGTAATAAAATAGTACATAAAGAAAATTATATGAGACGATTAAATTTAGATATAGTGGAGTAGGGGGAGGAAGCCCACATTTAATCCTGGTCTGAACATACACACTTGGTACTTTTCATTACGAAATCCAGTAAAGAAGAAACTTGGTCTAGTCATTGTACAACTTTCTTCGCTTAACTCGATCAAGGGTTAAGGGGGAAACTCAATTATCTTTAGCTAATCTAATAAAAAAACATGAACCATGAAAACTGGAACCAAATTCCAGTACTAACGTTCACCTGTTCCAATTTATTAAATAAAATAGACACCAATACACACATATCCATACATAAAAGATTATGCCCTTTTTTATGTATTTTTTTTTTATCTCAGGGGACTTAAAGATATCAAGAGAAATGAAAAAATTCATATGCAAAATTTCTGCCCAGATATTTTTCCTAATTAAATAGTATTATATTAATGGACAGCAAAATTTACATGTACAAAAAGCTGAGTTAATACTGACAAAAGTCATAACTGACATGATTATACAAGCAAAATTTTAAAATAAATAGAATTACATTAAAAAATGTTAATTTCAAAATGGTACAGACATTTTTAGTCAATGAACTTAACCATAGTGAAGAACCTAATAAGTGGCCTTAAAGAATAGTTATGAAAAATGTGATTAACTTGTTTTAATTCCCAAGAAATAAAGTAATAAGAAGTTAGGTTGAAAGTTCATCAATAAAAGTTTTTTTGATTACTTCTTCACTTGCAGGGCAAAAACCCTAATGGATTATCATCATTCATAGGCAAAAACTAATAAAATGTCATTTTTGCAAATAAAGAATTACTGACAACTTTGATATTATAAAGAAAATCTCACGAGATAGCTATATAAGAATACATATATTTTATAAGTGCAGCATAGAACAAACAAATATAATAATAGTAATATAGTAAGACTGTTTGTGATTATTTTTTTATTCTAGTTAGCTAACTATAAGACAGATTAATGAGGTTTTAATGTACATTATGGTAAATCTGTAAAACAAAATTAAAAGCTATAATACTGCAGTTTTAATTTGAGAAAATAATTATTACCACTCCATTGAATAATAATGAAAAAAAAAAAAAAAATTAATTGAATTAGAATGTGATTTCATTTAATTTTTATTTTCACTAACTTTTAAAGTTCATCGATCTAACTTTCACAAAAGCGAAATTTATATAACAAACAAAACAATGTAACATATAGGTAGATATCACAAAACAAAAGTGTAGACTTTTTATAAAACAAAAAAAAAAAAAAGAATTACATTCCAAATAAATAATATTAATAACAGATAAATATTATATTAATAAATGCATTAACCACTAAATACAGCATAAATATATCATTTTCCAATTCAATAAAATCTGGGCTGGTCTGATTGTATTGTATAAAATCTGTTTTGAGGAAAAAATTATGACCAATCTAAAAATATTAAATTACACGTAAGAATAACAACTGATTTAATTAAAATTCACCAATCTCTGGCTTACTATATTGCATTTCTGGAAGCGGATAATCTCCCAATTTTCAGAAAATTATTATTTTTTTTAATAAACTAAAAATTTTCTTTTGAAGTACATGAAACCAGATTAACCTAAAATAAGAATACTGCAGGTGTTACTATTAATGTTTTGTTTAGATAGCCCATAAAGAAAAAAAGCAAAGACGCTACAAAAATCAAATACTTGCAACTGTAAAAAAAAAAATCTGGAGTTAATCTTCACCTATTACGGATTATTAACTCTATATTTTAAGATTCAATTAAATCAGTTACTATAAAGTTATATTAGAGATGGTTATCCACATCAGGATGTTAAAATTTAAAATGTGGTTATCTTATAAAAGTATTAGATATGCTATAGCAGTTTTATATTCTGCAATATTAACTTATTTGAAAAATATAATTTGGAATTGACAAGTATTTAATTACCTACCTTAAATAAAATCTGTTAAAATTTATAATTTTTACATCAAATTAAAAAACAATCTTTCACAATGATAAAATTTATATTGAATGTAGTAATTGGCTTTTATTTATAAATAACGTTTTTGTAAATATTCTTTTCTTATTACACATTTTAAACTCTAAAAAAAACATTGTAACACAAACTCTTTTAACAAAACCTTTTTTTTATATTTATGAAACCAATGGCAGCAATTTGTAAATAATAAAACCCTGTTCTACCTTTAACACAAGTACTTCATAATTTAATTTATAATTTTAATTGTACAAATATTTCTTTCTAAATATTTTACTGGTTTTTAATATTATTTGATGATTTGTATCATTAAATTTAATTGATTATACACACCACACAACAAAATAAAACAATAATTTTATATAAAAAAAAAAAATCAACAGTATTGTTAAATATTAATATAAATTTTAAATATCATAATTTTTTTAAATAAGAAATATCTCAAGCTATTTAAAGTATAAATAAAATTAAAAAAACCTTCACCTTCATCTTGACTTAATCCAATATAGATGCTGAAAGTTAATATTAAAAACATTTAATTTTAGATTTTACTTTGCATGTCTTTATTCCCACCAAAACAGCAAAAAAGATGAGACTATTATTGTTTGAGAATTAAACTATATAAGGAAAAAAAGAATTGCAAAACAATTGAGAAAGATGTAGTTCTTTAAACTGTTTTGTTGGTAACAAATATGCATTATAATAAATTTCATGTATTTATGGAAAAAACTGCTGCTTTTTGTTATAAAAAAATATTAAAATAAAACTAATGTATTTTATTTTTAACAATATTAACATATTATTTGTCAATGTTTAAATAAAATGCAAATGTAATAAATATATATTTTTATACATTTTTTTGTTTTTTAAAGAATTAAAAATATACATTAGAAGGCACAAATATTACAATTCCTATCACAAGAAATGGTAAAAAATTAAATGAAATCACATTGTAATATTTAAATTATATTTACTAATAATGTAATTTACATAAAATCCACTTTGTGAACTTCACATTTATCACAGTTCAATTGATATTAAAATTAAATTACACTTTAAAATAGACAGTCCATTAACAAATGTGTGTAAATATAAAAGAATATGCACAGTAAAAAAAAAAAAAAAAAAAAAAAAAATTGGATCAAATATAATTAATAATGTATTATAATAGTTACTGCAAATATATCTACCTAATGAACTACAAACAAATTAATTTCTGTTGTTTGACTACCAATTAATGATAATCATAGCTACAATAATTCTAACTGAATCCATATTTACTGTCCACATAATCACAGAATAGTTAGATTGGCAACCCATATCACTTAATTTATGAAATAAAAAAAATAAAAAATTATAGGAACCTTTTAATGGAAATTAGCATATAATTCAGAGGTTAATAATTTAATACAGAAGACTCCCTCTTTTCCAATTAGTTTTTGAAAGAGAATTTTATTTTAGATATTTAGCTTGTAATAACTTAGGCCATTTAAAAAACCATGCCGTAAATTTCTTAATGTAACTATTCTTTAAATTCAAACTTTGAAAGTTCTGAATTTAAATTTTAACAAAATTTTCATATCATATTCCCATTAATTATTACAAAATGTAAGACTCAAATATAAAAAAAGTATACTTTCTAAATTTCTTTAGGCATGTTTCCTTTCTTTATTCATTTCATGAACAAAAGTATGATAAATATATGACTAATATTCATAGATAAATTATTTAAATACATAAATTTTTAACTGAGTGGATAACCATTAAGATTATCATTAATCTTTGCAGTTTTATTTAATTTTTTTATGGGGTATTAAATTATTAATATTTTATTTCTTAATTTAATTTTCAGTCAATCATGCAAAAGGTTTATAGTTTCTATAATTCATTGTTCTAAAAATATGATTAAAAAGGAGTCCGCTGAATCTTATCAAAAAGTAATACCGCTAAAGTTTACATCAGCAATACCAAATTGATGTTACAATAATACTGAAATTAATTAAATTTCATGTTTCACATCATATGCATTTCATTAAAGAAGAGAAAACACCAATGAAACTGAAAAAGTAATAGTGATGAAGAAAGTTTAAAGATTATTTTAGTATTGCTTTTAAAAAACTGTAAAAATAAAATTAGTCTGAAAGACACATAATAAAAGGAATAAAGAAAATTAATTCTAAAAAGAAATTTAGTAACATCAGCTCATTTAATCTGCAAAACATCAGCTAGCTTTAAATATATTATTACATATAATATTTATGATCTGTAGTATTTACATGATGCATAATTCACTAATACACAGTCATTTCAATACTTGCTGCATAATGCAAATAAAAGTCAATTCAAACTACTCTAATTATAATATAATAACTGCTTGAAATGTTATTTGTTTAAAGAATAAAAAAGTAAAACTCATAAATTTTAATTAGAAAATTTTTAAGACTCAAAAAGTCAGATATATAATTAAGAATGAACTAATACACATAAATAATTGTTCAAGGAACTTAAGTGACTTAATTACCTAATAATAAAGGAACTTAAATTTCTAGATATTAAATACATGCACCCAAAGTAAACAATGAAAATTAAGAATACAATTACATCTTAAAATAAATCCATTTTATGGTTTTTTTTTTTTTAAATTAACGTGTAATTTTAACAGTTTATTTTGACCAGAGGATTACCTTCTGTATAAATAACTTAATGCAGTAGAACTACTTAATAATTAGAATCAAGTAAGGTTTCATTTTATTAAAGATTTATTATTAATCCCTTGCTGTAAGAAAACTTTCTATGTTTATGAGTTAATTATATATAAACGTAACATTTAGAAAAAATACTACTGTAAACAAAAGAATAATAAAAAATAAACTAAAGCTGATTAAGTAAAGCTTAAAGAAATAACTTCAACACAAGTGTATGAATGAAGCTTAATTTCAATGTGGCAAAGAACAATAAATGCCAGACCAATTTTCAATGAATTGAAAATGGCATAGCCACTTTCAACAAAAACAAGCATTGCATTTAAAATTTTTTAAGAGCAACTAATGAGTGTGTAGTGTTGCATTACTTTCATACTAATCTGAATACACTGGTAATATAATATGCATTCTAATCATAATCACAATTTTTCTACAAGGTCTGGCTATTTAACTCATTACTAAAATAAAACAGAAATCTGAGAAAGGTAACCTTATATACATAAAGATGCTTTACGCATGTTTAGCACAATAAAGGCTGGGAATAGCTAATGTAAAGCCAAAATACTACATTTAAATATTAATTTAAACATAAATTAAATGTTTTAGGTCTTGTGTTTCGCTTTGAAAAAATACGTAGAAAATCTGTAAAACTGCAGAGGCAATTATACAGAATTTTTTACAGTTATTCCAATTCCTTATCGATTCTTCAGTAGGTACTTCAGGAATTGGGTCTGTGCGATTAGTTTCATTTATGTCATGCTTTCCGAGTACAACTTTTAGTATTTACTCTACCTGTGGAATTACCTGAGATTTCTAACTAGTGATTAACATGTCTCTTAGTATTAAAAGAGCCAAGAAGCAAGCATCTCATTTCTTCTGCACATTAAATAATTTCTTACATACAATATTCATATTTTAATAAAAAAAAAATAAAAACCCTGTACTGAACAAGCCAATTAATAAAACAGCTATAATCTATCATCAGAAAACTTTGCATTTTTCAAAATCATATGATTGTGGTAGTAATGGAAAAAAAAATGACATGAAAAAGTTGTGTATTGAAATTAATTCCAGATACTTTAAACACATTTAAAATTGTGGCACTAATTTCTTTTAAGTGACATTAGCCCAGTACTGTTCACTGAATACCACTAATAATAAATATCAATGAGCAGGGAAATGTTACATAAGTTTGTTAAATGTGGCATCAGTTGTTGCATAGATACCTTCAATCTCAAAAATTGATACTCTCAAAGGTGTTCAAGAACAGTAACTTAAAAGGATGCAGTTTATATTTTCTTTGATATTACTAAACACCAGAGGTATTTTAAGGGTTATTTTACTAATCCCATAAACTACGATGAACAAAAGCCATATTACAGTTCATTAGTGTGACCCGTTCATTGTGAGTAAACTAGTGAGAAAATAGCAGCAGTTTTTACCCATTTCTTTTTACAATTTCTTGTGAACTGAATCATTCTTCTAATAATATATCAACCAACTTTATTAAAAAATAAAAAGAATAAACATTTTTATGATAGAATTATTCATAAAAAATATTTTCACCACAAAGTTTCCTTAAATTTTTACAACACAACATTTTCTCCATTTATTTAAAAATATTACACCAAATAATATGATTTGATAATTTTAACAATGGGCAAATGCTAGGTTGTTTTTATTTGTTTAAAAAGAATTAACAAGAATGATAAAATTGGGAGTGAAAACACTTATTTGCTGCTATATATCCTGAACCCCAACTGAGATAAATGTGTTGTAATTATTATTGTTATAACCAGGAGACTGAGAATTACTGGCCAAATTGATGTCCACTATTTACAAAGCTGATCACAATTTACTAGCATTATATTTGGTGTTGCCACTACTTCTGCACTTTTCATTTCTTCAACCTCTATATTCCAAATTTCCTCTAGCTCTTCCTCCTTCCTGGAGTCTTCCACTGCTAATATTTCTAGCAACTAAACTACTTACACAGTTGTTTTCAACTTGTACCATCAAAACTATGGTTACCACAAAAACTTCCAGGACCTCTTGAATTTATTCCAAAATTGTTTCCAGGTTGTCTATTTTCTCTATTTATGTAAAAATGTTATCCAGAACAAATAATATGTTTTGATAATTTTGACATTATATGCAAATGAAGTAAATTCACAATTATTTCATTTGTTTAAACAGAAAAAAAATCAATTTTTCTCAAAATAGATTTTTAAAAACCTGCAACACAAATGCCAAAAAGAGCGAACTTTTACTGGAAAGAAAAATAAAACATTCTATCTCTTTATGTATAGAATTCACTAATTACTTAAGCACAAAAGTTTCAACAAATTCAATTTGTTCCACCTAAAAAAATATTTTCTCTTCAGAAAAAACAAAACAATTCAGCAAAAATTAACATAAAAATCTAATACTTCAATAAAAACAAAACTAGCTGTGCGATATTAGTGTAGAACATTAATAACATTATAATCAAATACAGATAACTAAAATTAATTTAAACTAACTCAACAAATTTTTTCAACATAAAACTACTAATGTAATTGAATATTCATAAGATCTCTTTATTAGCAAAAGTATTTTAAAATACAACATTGTAATTACTAACATTTAGTTTTGGTTTAATGTTAATTTCCTAACATATTAAAGTCAAGTAAACACCATTTACCCTATTGTCTAATGTAATGAAGGAATACATGTGTCTAAATTAGTACACAATTTTAAAAATAATAATTAACAATAACAAATGTATAATAAAATAAAATATTATTTGAAAAGTAAAATAAAACATAAGATATATTAAAATATAACTTTAATAAACTTTAACAAAAGTACAATCTTTTTCTGAATCAAGTAATCAGTAAACAACTCTACAGGAACATTTCCATGAGAACATTTTCTACTCTTTTTTTCTATTTTTATTCGAAAACAAGAAAAAAAATCAATTTTTTTTTATACTATTTAAATAAAAATACAATAATTATAAACAATACTTCTGGACTAATATCACAAAAATTAATTTAATACACATTTTAATAACTCGCTTGCTGTTGATATAATGGAGGAGGGTGAGGTGGTGGATGAGGGGGAGGGGGAGGAGGTGGTTGAGAAAGGTTAAAATTGGGGGCAAAACCACTCATTTGCTGCTGATATCCTGAACCCAATTGAGATGATTGTGTTGATGATGATGATGTGCTGTAATTATTATTATAACCACTGCAAAAAGGAGGCTGAGAATTATTGTATCCGCTGCCATTTCCTGCAAATCGATTTCCACTGTTTACTGGAGGTTGATCCCACTTACTAGCATTACGACTGATGTTGCCACCACCTCTGTCACTTCTTTCATTTCCTCGACCTCTATATCCTAAACTTCCTCCGCCTCTTCCTCCTTCCTGGAGTCTTCCACTGCTACTATTTCTAGCAACTAAACTACTTCCACGGCTATTTTCCATGTTACTTGTGCTACCAAAATTACGGCTACCACGAAAACTTCCACGACCTCCTCTTGAATCCATTCCAAAATTACTTCCTGGTTGTCTATTTTTCTTTCCAAAGGCTGAAAAAAATTACAATAAATACTGATTTAAATAGAAAAGTATAATTATCATTATCTTAAAACAATTATTAAAAACATCAGAGCATACTATTTTTTAATTAAAAAAGTCTTCTTCCAATGAAAACTTATAAAGAGAAACAAAAAAAAAAAACAAAATCACACCAGACCATAATTTAACATTTTCACAGCGAACATATAAATTTTAATTTAATTTTTAAATTTTAAGATTGATATTTTCCAAAATATAATTTGAGTACAATAATTTAATAATATTATTGGCTATTTAAATTAATATCATTCCATCTGCTAGCAAATGCAATTTTATTTTACATTCAGGTAACTACATATAAAATATTCTAAATATATAACTAAAGGCTTTAATTAATGTTGTACTCCAGAAATTGAACATATACAGAACTTAGTAAATTTGTCGCATACTTATCCAGAGTACAAAAATTTTTTAAAATGTCATTTCATTTATTTCAGCACTGTCCATCTGTGGGTAATATGCTTTTATAAAAAAAGATGAGTAAAAAAGATACTTTCATATAAGTACCAATCTTTTCATTGATAAATTTCAGATTATCCTGAGTTAAGGCACTGTTTCACAATAGATAGGGGATATATAAAACTAGCATTTTATATTATTTGTTCAATTTTTTGTTATGGGTGAGTTATGAAAGACATCTGTAGAAGCTGCAGTCAATTGTTATCTCCAACAATTACAATATTCATACAAAAAGACCCTATGATGAACTGAGTGAAAGTGTCACCGTAGGGCAGAATGTTTACTGCAATTTGGTGGGCTTGGCATGCCGATATGCAACAGTGTATTAGACTTAATGAAGAAGCCAACAGGAAAGAACTTCACACTTCACTTTCCTAAGTAAGTCTAGCATGGATTCTTGAGAATCCATATGCTATATGCAATCCATGGTTATTGTTCTTGGGATTGGCTAATTTTTTTTTTTTAGTGTAACTTGTCAATAATGTTGTCTCCTACCATTATGGTTGTGGCACTTAAGACTCTTTTATGGATGCAATTTATGTTTTAACTTACTTTTTTTTAATACAAAAACAGGATCACGTTCTGAAAAACAGGATGTTGTACTCTAGAGAATACCAGATGTCTTGTAAGTACACTAAATTCTATATGCAAATCATACTATGTCATTAATGCAAATACAGTGTTTTACATTAAAAAAAGTCAGCCAATTTCACTTCATTCTCTATTCATAATCATTCAATGTCATCATATTATTGTTTTACATAGTACTGTTTGCCGGTACGGCTGAAAAGTTCGTAGGCTAACATAAAAAAAATTTTTTTTTATAAAATTTGATATTATTTAATATAGTTGTCTTTGAGGACAATGCAATGATTATAGCGGTCATACAATTTTTCGATACCATTTTTATAGTACGATTTGTCTTTAGCCTCAAAAATAGGTTTCAGTTTCAGTGATTACCTCTTCATTGGCGCTAAATTTCTTTCCAGCAAGCATTCTCTTGAAATCTGAGAACAGGAAAAAGTCGCTGGGGGCCAGATCTGGAGAATACAGTGGATGCGGAAGCAATTCGAAGCCCAATTCATGCAATTTTGCCATCGTTTTCATTGATTTGTGACACGGTGCATTG
>JAAAKQ030181724.1:0-12260 GCA_010016005.3 Zanna intricata | reverse complement strand
ATTATTGAGAATAAGAATTAAGAATGTGAACAAAGAAAGCTGCTGGCGAACCCAGGAGTCGATGAACGTCCCATCCTGTATGAAGTTGAACGTCGACTGACAACCAAAACGAAAGAAAGAAAAAGGAAAGAAGCTCGTAACGCGGGCAATATAGTGCAAGCGTGGGAACAGATCGAAAGCAAGCCGTGGGAACAGATGAAGGAGGGTTGTCGAAAATTATAGTGACAAAATTAGCTTGAATAGTTGCGAAATAGGGTGTGTAGCATTTTATAACAATAAGTAAGATTTCATAACACACCCATTGAAAAGCTTTTAACAGGGACAAGTAATAATCATAAAAAATAAACAAATATTAAAACCGTAAAATCAAACTTAACACAAATGTGTTTACAGTATATATGCCTCTTTTTTACCACTACCCCAGAACCGGATCCACATAAAGATGTATTACTCGGCCCTAGGGGATGCCTTTTGCCTCTAACCTCCCGGACGGCATACCATCCGGTCAGCGGAGACTGGGTCCTCCTTTGCATTGCCTCAAATCAGTGTGCCCCTAAACCCAGACGGAAGGGGCCTCCCAACTGGGACTTCGGTCTTAACATTTTCCCACCGAGGAATCCCTGTTCACTCATCAGAGTGGACGCTGAAACATCACCACCCCTCCTGAAAAGGGCTGTCCTTCCAGCCCTATTCTACCACTGCACCATTTCCCACTTCATATATATAAGCACGCATTTAGATGGTGATTAAAACACAACCTTTTCCTCCACAGTTTGCACAGCATACTCGATCTCAGTACTTCTCGTCGAGGCACAATACCTAATACCAGACTACTATCTATTTACACTTTACACAAAACAAAATGAAGAAATGAAACACAAGAAACAAAACATAACTTATAAATCTTCCACCTCCTCGACCGACTTGCATCTCATAATCCTTTTCACCATGGAGCTTATCACTTTCTAGTTCCATGCGCTAAAATGCATCACCTCTACGCAATCATGATAGTCAGCCTTCCAGTAAGCCGCTCAGTTTCAAGTCTATAAGCGTCCAACTGACGCAATTGAAAACAGTTCAGTGCAGTACAGTATTGAAAACAGTACAGTGCAGTACAGTCAAGGTCCCCGCAATAAATGAAAAGCCAAAAACTTTTTTACCTGCATTTGACGCAGGTAATCATTAAAACACCCGTGGCCGGTAAGAATCTTTGAGCTCAAAACTCAATTCACCATGTTTCTTACCGACCTACAGCTCGACCCACGGGATCAGTTTCCTCGTCCAGGTGTCCTGATTTAAACCGTCTCACCTCCGCTGCCCTTTACATAACAAATCTCTTCGGGTTTGACCCCTGGTTTTACCTGCAGCTCTTTCGTAGGCCTCCTCAGCCAGCAGCTTCATTGACGAAACAGAAGCGACTACAAAAACTGTCTACTTAGCCACCGTGCGAAGGGTACAAGCTACACCTACTGCTAACGTACGTTGCAAGTGCTCATCCTTCAGCAGTGCCATTTTCTCCTTGAGCAACCTAGCTCAAGCAGGGACTGCATATAAAAGCACTGACTGCGCAACGGAGGCAAACATCCTTCTCATTGACAAGCGTGCCCCACCCCACTCTGTCCATGAGCCTTAAAAATGCAGCTACTGTCCTTTCCACCTTTGTAATGGCTTCATCCAAATGCGGACTGAAAGATCGCCTTCTATCAAGGTACACACCTTAATATTTTGCCTTTGCCACGCCTCAACAGTCACACCTTGGACCGTAAACTTCAAAGTAGCCATAACAACAATCTGAGTCTTTTCAGCTGCCAATGCCAGCCCCCTCGCCGTCAACCAACCGTCAACTAGCCCAACAGCTCCATTGCCCTTCGCAACGACCTTCTCCACTGGTTTTGCAGCCAGCAGTAACGAAATATCATCTGTGAAGCCGGTGACCGATACTCCCTCCAGATAATCTAGGTCGATAACTTCATTATAAGACGTATTCCAAATAAGGGGACCGCTCACCCACCGCTGCAGTAATATATCTGTCTAGGATATCTTTAACTTGCTTACTGGATAGAAATTTCTAAAAAGTTCCCCACTTATTTCTACATTTAGTGAACATGAACTGGCAAATAAATGAATTTAGTGAATGTTTAAACTAAATTTATAAGCGTTTTTTTTTTTTATAAGTAATGTTCAAAATACCCAAATAGAAGACATCTGATGTGGACACTACATGACTTCCTTGTACACCTATTAAATTAAATTACACATACATATTCTTTTGTTGCACTTCATTTAAATCTATTTTACATATGTAAAACTGAGATACGATCCTCTAATTCTTTAATAAAATGAACAGTTACATAACTGCTGAAATATTCGTTTTTATTAACATAAAATATTTATATAATTATTAATTCAACAATCTTACCTGAAGTATTAGGTTAGAATAAAAGTCCCTTTATTACTCATTAAATAAATGTAAGTCTTATGTACACGTATATATCTAATGCTAGGTTTTTTAAATTGTTATGATATAAACAACAGAAATGAAAACAAAACAAAATAGGAGTAGGCTGCTTTCTCAATTTTATAGGGATATTTTTTATTATCAAGTATAATGAAATAAATGCATAAATAAAAATAATACGATTCTTAATTATATTTTCAATTAATATTAAATAATCAGATGTTTCACCATATCTGATGTGAACACCACATGATTTCCTTGTTCGCCTATTAAATTACATGTAAACAGATTTCAAATTAGCAGTTTTAGAATGCGGTTAGGCCAACTACATCACATCTACCGTTTTTTTTCTCTTTTCTACAAGTATTCTTTAATTTTTTATGCTTGTTTGGTCTATCTCACTTTCGACAATTTCAGTTTTGGTGAAATTCTTTCCCTTCTCACCATTTCAATCTCAACTTCGTTTATTTTTTGTCTGAATACCTTTCTAACTTTCATTTCCTGTTCTTGGAACTCTAGGTTCTGTAATTCATTGTTCATTTGTTGTACACACCCATGGTTAGCCCACCGGGCTGGACTAGTAGTTAACACAACTTCGCAAATCTGCTGATTTTGAAGTCGAGAGTTTTATGGTTCAAATCCGAGTAAAGTTAGTTCCTTTAATCGGATTTGAATACTACATCGTGAATACCGGTGTTCTTTGATGGTTGGGTTTCAATTAATCACACTTCTCGGGAGTGGTCGATCTGAGATTGTACAAGACTACACTTCATTCACATTCAAACATATCATCCTGATTCATCCTCTGAAGTAATACCTTACGGTAGTTCCGGAGGCTAAATAGAAAAAGAAGAAGGTACCCATGGTTGCTCTTTTGTTCCTAGAATCTAATAGAATTTTGTTTATTTAGACAAAATATTTGTTTAATTTATTAATCGGCCAATAAAAACTTCCGGTTTAAGTTATAAATGGGAAATTGGCAGTCATCAAAAAGGAACGTTACTGTATGATTGTTTACGATTAGTTGTTGTTTTCCTTTTTTTTTATAATCTGCGCTATTATTGGTTGATTTTTTTCCAGCATCAAACTTATACTTTGATGTAATTTCACAAAAGATGTATGATGAGATCATGTTCATTCTTCACAGAAAATTTCTTTTAATAAATTTCATTGTGTAATAAAACCAGTGATAAAAGCTTTTTAAAGACAGAAATGTTGAAAAGTACCAATAAAAAAAGAAAAATGTAACGTTACATAAAGTGACTGTAAATACATCGAAAAGAATACAGTTTTTAATTTAAAGGTTCTTGTAAGTGAAAAGAAATATTCAACAGAAGAGAATGGACTATAGAAAAGCTAAAAAGTTCGAAAATATGAAGAAAGTATAAATATGGATGAAAAAAAGAAACTAAATGAAATGATATGATAATTGTTTGGTCCTTGAAGACCTATTAGCTGAGAAAAAAAACCAGTTTTTACCATAATGAAACCATTATTACGTCCTGCAATTTTGGAAAGAATTTATTTTTGATTATAAATGATTAATCTATTAGTTTAATACTTTTATTTATAATGATTACAAATAAAATTTCTAATAAAATGTTTAATATTTTCATTAATATTTTGAATGTTTTCTTTTTATTTATTTATTTTTATTTTTTTTAATTAAAATTGGTTTTCTTTTTTTTTACAGGACGATGTACTAGCCAATCATTATGTAACAATTGCTGATAAAATTCCTATACCAGTAATAATTTATAATAATCCCAACGTATCTGGTATTAATATGAGTTACAGGTTACTAACAAAACTAGCTGAACATCCTAACATATGTGGAGTAAAAGATTCTGACGTAAGTATATATTAATAGTAAATCAGATTATTTAAAATTAAAATTGCATATTATATTGTAATTTTTCTAGTTATAATTTTCATTCTATATTATAATCTTTTTATACAATTTTTTTCATTCAAAGAGAAAACAATATTGATTCGTAAGGTTGATTCAAAATTGGACGGCTGTCCCACCGAGAGTTAATTCTATAGCCAAAATAAAAAAAAAACTTATAAGAGATAACTTATATAGTACACATATACTAGAAAGAAAAGAAAACCTTATATAATTTAGTAAATTTACATACTAGAGAAACTTATATAGATATAAACATAGGTCAGAAAACGGATTCGTTAGCTAGTTTTGGCTCTGCATTAGACTTAACATTTAGCCCTGCTTTCTGCTCCCTCTTTAAAATTAAACCATTGGAAAATTGTTGGAAAATACCCTTTTTTAGATTTAGAATAAAATAACTTTGTTAATTTACCAATAAAAAAAAAATAGAAAAGAGATTGTAACAAAAAAACATAGCCTATCCTCAAAAAGATCTTTGACATCACAAATCAAAATTTTAAATTAAACCAAATAAGAATAAAAAAAAATAATAAATCAAATATCAAAAAAACATACAGGAAAGCAATAAAGAACACAAAATACTCACGGACATAACAAGAACCAATTAAAACTAAATCTCAATTGAAAATAAACCATGCTTTGTTAAAGAAAAAATTATAATTCTATAACAAGCAGAAAAACACAAGATAAAAAATAAAAAGTTTTAAATCTTAATCTTAGAATAGAAATAACCAATCAAATTTCAGAAAACAAATTCAAGGAAGGAGGACAAGATATATTTATTACAAAAAAAAAACCAAAACATTTTAAGTGAAGGTAAATAATTTAAAAGACTACAATTTTTTGTTTGGTACTTTACCAAACATTGGTAATTTTTTGTTTGGTAGTTGAATTTTTTATTGGTAGTTAACATTGTAGAAAATAATAATTATGAGAAAATTTATGCAAAAAAATTGATTAAAATAAAACAAATTTTCAAAGTTCAATTTGAATTAGAAACAAAATATAAAAACTGGTTCGGAAAAGTAATACGATTTTAAGCAGAACAATTTAAGTCAATGTTTAAAGAACAAAATGTAAATGAAAATAAGTAAAAAATTTAACAATAACAGAAAAAAATGAATCGTATACTTTTTAGTTTTTTCTAAAAATTTGTAAACATCAAAATGGTTTCTTGGTAAAGCTGCCAATATTTCTTCAAAAAAGTTGCTCAATGTGGCCACCATTCTGTTCAATACATAGTTCAATTCGGCGAATCCATGCTAGCCGGGAACTTCTGATCATCATTATTCTTAATAGTAACTCCAGCTTCTATTATGCAATTATGTTGCAATTCTTCTTGTGTCCAATACGAGCGGAATAGACTAACTAAATTGTTTCATAAATACTTATGAAATAATACTATTATTGTGTATTTTTTTCCCCAGCATTTTTACTTGAGAATTCAGTACTACCAACAACTTTGATAATTTAAACGTACGATATTATGTAAAAAAAAAGCGATTTATGTTAGTCGTTACAATAGAATAAAATGTCAAAATTGCTTTTTTCTTAAAAAAAAAAAAAAAAAAAAAAAAAAGAGGGACGAACGCCATTTGCGGGCGCCGAAGCAATGTTGGAGTTTGGACTTGCTAACAGATTCCGCAAGATGTGCGGATGTATAATTGCGCACTACTGATTAAACCTCCACCACTAGCTAACTACTCCTCGTGGAATCGCCCATGTGGCATTACTTCAGGAGAAGGATATAACTCCCATAAATACATATACTCCAACAAAAAAAAAAAAAAAAAAACAAGTAACACCCAGATAAACACACACTTACCACACAAGGAAAACCTATCAGACATACGCAGAATACACATCATCTGTCGCATTTTTAAACTTTAAATATTATAAAAAACTACCTTGAACTGCTCGTTGACGAAAATTTTCGTTTCCAAGGAGAATTCGTGAAGAAGGCCAAGTAGTGTCTTCTTCGGTATTCGATGGTGATACCCATCCATTAGGATCCAAATTTTAAGACCACGAGTATCCTTTATAAAGGTGCGTGTGAGTCAATTATGTTGTATGCCGCCCCAGTATGAGCGGAAAGCTAACATTTAAAACCTATAGAGATATTTTGTTGAGGGTCTATCGCCTCATCCTGTTAACAGTGATAGAAAGCTATCGTACCATCTCTTGTGAAAGTGTTCTGATAATTGTTAGAGTGAAGCCCATAGATTTTTTCGCGTTTAAGCGACAACAACGTTATTTTGCAAAGAAGTTGTGTGAACTGACTTCTGCGAGGATTAGAGAGATTGAGAAGTGTGGATTGCAATTGTGGCAGGAGAGGTGGGATGAGACAACTGATGGGCGTTATACTCGTGGTCTTTTCTCTGATGTTAGGAGGAGCCTCTTGGTTATCTCTTAGTAAGTATGCCACACATTTTCTTTCGGGCCATGGTACTTTTAGGGATAGACTGGCTCGTTTTTGCCTGGCAGATTCGGGTGTGTGTCCCAGATGCGGCATAACAGATGACGCTTTACATGTTTTGTACGTCTGTCTTCGTTATGAGGACAGAGATTAGAGGTTGTGGGACAGTTCGGATGAATTTTTTCTTATTTGAATTTCATTGTAAATTGGAGAAGCCGGGTCAAATGGGTTATTGTGGAGGGATTCATGAAATATTTGGTTATTCAGCCAGTTGAGGAAGGCGTGTAAGAATGGAAGTTTGTGTCACCCGGGTGTTTAGGGTAATTTGGACGTTTTTTAATCGCCCAAAGATTAAACGCCAGATAGGCGTTTTGTAATTTTGTTTATCATGTTTGTTTTGATTTGTTATTTGGCGGTGTTGTTGGTTTAATTTTTCATTTGTAGATAGGCAATTTACTGTTTTGTTCTACTCAGTCCGTTTGATGAGTAGTTTTGGTTTCGTGTTATAGTGTATAGAAATGTCATTCATAGCATTTGCATCGATGGCATTCTGATAGAGGCCAAGATGATGACTGAGAGATGTCAATCATTCTGTTGGTCTAGAAGATGACCTCTGGTATTTGATGATCATAAATAATAACTATTTTTAAGATTATTTAATTAATTGCCTTATACATACATTAAAAAAAAAGCATTAATAAAATTGGAAAGACTAAATGTCTGGCGAAATTTTTGTCTTGAGTTAATTAAGCTATCTTCTTCTTTACTGCATTTATTAGTCATAAATAACCAAATTTTTCCGATTTACCACCATATTTTTATACTCTGTTTTACTGCAGCTAAAAGTAAATATTGACAAATTATTTTATGGCTTAATAATGTAGTTCTTTTAATACAGTTTTACCGACTCTAATCTTTTACCCTTATAGAAATCGCTTACATATTTACGATATTTGATTTCTTATCTATTACATACGATTACAGAGATGAATGGAACAGTTATTGGAACAGATTAAGATATATTATTAAATTTTTTCTGTTTTTGTACGATAGTTTTTTTATTATAAATAAGTAAAAATACAATGCATTTTTATATTTGTCGGGGCTTCGCTCGCACTATTTGCGTATAAAACGTCAAAAATTGGAAATAGTTTTTTAATTGTGTGCGTTGTTGCAGTCACTGAATTATTGATATTAACAACTTATCGGATAAAAATAGATTAGTTTGCATTAATAACTAGTTTTCCGATATATATATATATATAGTTGCCATTTCCTTTAATTTCATTATCTTACCAATTATTTTATATATTTCCATAATAATACAAACTGACCTTTTATAGACGACATTTAATTTATTAAATCGCACAATAGTTGTCCGAAGAAGTGGTTAGTATTATCATAGACAATTAACGATATAGACAATGACATTAATTTACTAAAAGAGGTTCTAGGTAATTTATTTATACTTTGTTTGCTTTATTATTATAGTGGGATTGATGAAGGTTGGATTATGATGTCATAAGAATATTAAAGTTATAAATAAGAATGTTAAAGTAATGAATAAGTCATTAAAAAGATGTTTCTTATGTATAGAGTAGTAATTACCTGTTAAAAGTAGTCAGCCAATCACATTTTTTTTTCAACAAAAAATCGTGTGTTTGGAATCGTGCATGGAGATTTTAATTGGGGTGCTGAGTTGTTGGGGTGCTGAGTTCAAAGTTAATATTAGAATTTGTGTAATAAATCATTCTTTTTAGATACATATGATTTAGACTTACCAATAAATGCTAAATCTCTCTGTGAAATAAATATTGTTAAAAAATTATTTATGTGCATTCATTTTATTAAACAACTAAATTTTTATTTTTTCAAACATAGATAAATCGAAATACTTGAATACAATTTTAAAATAACAGTTTTTAATATTTAAACCACTGGAATTATCTTTTCTTTAATTTTTAAAATATGTTTGTAGAAGGAGTTTCATGCTGCTATTTCACATTCGCTAATTTTTTCGTCAAAAGTTGACTTCTTAAGAAGTTTCTAAATTTGCGAACCGATAATAAATGTACTTTCTTTCAGCTTACCATCACTCGATTTAAGAAACATACCTTTAAATGATTTAATTTCTGATCCATCATTGTCTACTGCTTTCGCAAGATTTTTCATAAGTCCGAGTTTTATGTGGAGTAGCGGCAGTATGATTTTACCACTCTCAATTAATAATAACTGCTTTATAATTTTTTTTTTTTCACTAGCCACAAAGTTTTGTGCAGTAGTCAGTTCTTTACTTGGAAAGGACCTTTTGTATCACTACTATCCCAAAGACAAAGAAAACGACAATATTTCGTTAACCTACCTTTTAAACCGAGAAATAACGCAACAACTTTCAGATCAAATGCAAACTTGTTATATGTGCTCTTTGTATTTTTTTCTTCTAATATTGATGCTATAGTTTTTTCCTGTCGACTACATGAACTAATGGAATGGATGGTTCTTTGTTACCTTATACAGACTGCTTTCATGCTACCTATAAAAGAGTTGGTAAAAAGAGACCATTCTTGAAGAATATGCTGAATTACAGCTCTTTTATCAGACCATCAACATTAGTATAAGCGTATAATGAACTATTCATAGCAAAATAAGTTGTAAGAGTTTTATTTCAAGTTCTAAACGAAGTAGCATTTTTTTCCCCGCTAAAATATTCCACTGTTGCAGTCTAGACCCCAGAAGTTCAGCTTACTGCTTTGGTAACTTTAAATCGCGAACTAAATCGTTCAATTTATGTCGTTAAATTAAATTAAATTTCTCATCAGATAGGAAAAAATGTTTCAATATCTTATAATCATATGCCTCATGTTCACAGATTGTTTTTCTAGCAATTTTGAGGTACAGGTTACTCTTCTCCGTATGGTAAAGCCTTAAGAGGCGATGATACTTCTGCATCTTTTATGAACTTTCTATTTTTGAATTAAAATCCAAATATATTTATAATGCAAAAGAAGCTATCGGGGAAGTAGTCCTTAAGTTCACGCAAAACCATCGATACGGCAAATAACATGGCTTCTCGTTTCTCCATTAACCATTCGGTTAGAATTATTGGAACACGATATGAAAATAACATTAGGCGCACAGATTTATCCTGATCCCGGAGTGTACAATCAAATCAAAATAAAATTTATAAGTTGTTTTTATGAATTCAGAAATAGTCTTTCTTTGAGATTTAGTCGTAAATTTATCACAGACATAACAGAAATTGTCAATATGATTTGAATATCTACAGACTTTTGCAAAAGCCATTTTTTAGCAAATAAAAACGAGAAAAATCACTTTTATTATAAAGAATTAATGAAAATGTAGCAAAATACTAATAACTCTGTGAAATAAAACGTAGATAAGTGAAGCTCAACTGAATAAGATTTTAAGTTATAATATCATCATACATAGATGTTTGCAAGTGTCTGCTTATAAGACAGTGTATATATTTATTTATTTTTCCTTTATTAAGTATATATTCATATTTTTTAAAAGTAAAAATACAGAAACTATTCTTAATTCTGACCAGTACTTGATTAAAATGAGTTAATTATAAAAAGTTTATACACATTTACGATTTACGTTAAACATTTACGCGGTAACACAATTTCAATAGGACAAATGCAATAATTACCGCTACCGGCTTGATGTAGCTACAATATAAGTGTAAAGTGTATAACTGGTAAACAGATTCAGGTCGTCGACTGCTTCTGAGAAGTGTGAGGTTAATTGAAATCCAACCACAAAAGAACACCGATATCCAAAGTCTTACATTCAAATTCATATAAAAACAACTGCTTTTACAAAAATTCAAACCTTAGAACTTCAAAAATTACCCAATTTAACAATAACACTTTTAACTATTAGACTAACTCGGCGGTTAAGCACATCCAATGTTATGTAGATAAAATGTATGTCTTCTTTTAGTCTCCGGGACCACCATTAGGTGGTGAGATGAAATCACAATTTTGAAGCGTGTGAAAGTGCCATGCCTGACCAGGGTTTAAACTGGAACATCCGTTAAAAGGCCAAGACGCTATCACTCGTAGATAGTATTTAGGTTGTGCAGTGTGTGCACGATGAGGCAGGCTTGTCTAGGCACGCGCTGCCCTTGAAATTACTTATAAATGTAGTGTGCGCATTTTAAAACTTCCGTAGAGGAATCGAGTGAAGTCTAAAAGCTCTAAAAAACATGATTCTTCTTTCTGTAACACATTGCGATCACGGGCCGTATCTTTGACATAACTGATTTAGACGGTATGGGGCAGGTCACATCCGACACACCCCACGATGACCCCGTGATTGATGTGCGTAAATGGCGTTCCTTCATCATCGACAAAAAAAAAAAAAAAAGATTGTGCGCCTCCTCATTGGGATAATGCTGTACGTGATTGATTGAATGAAATTCACCCGACCGCTAGATCGGTCACTAAGGACCAGATAATAGGGCTTCTTTATCGTGACTCCCCGTTCGCCCGATCTGACACCGTGCGACTATTTCTTTTAGGGTTTATAAAGGATCATGTGAAGAATTAACAGCTGAAATACTCGACTTGAGACGGAGGATTGTAACAGGTGTCGCATCAATTACTTCAGACCTGCTGATTAAAGTATGGGATAAACTCTCCTATCGGCTGTATGTCTGCCGTGTGACGAATAGGGCTCACATTCAACACTTAGCTGTTTGAATTGCTCCTTCATTTCATATATAATTTATCAATATAAATAAAATTTAATAAATATTACATAAATTAAAAACACCGTTACTAATTTTGAAACACATATGGTAGTTACAGAAACATTTTTGATTCATTTTTATCCGACTTAGCAAGAAGTTATAAAAATCGTACAACTCCATCATTTGCTGTGAAACTCTCCACATATTTAATATATTAAAATAATTCTTTAATACAAAACATGTCAATGATAATAATAAAAATTATTTGAAAAAAAATAAAATAATTTTCATCCTACTCACTACATCTTTAAAGGAGAATAAAAAATAATTTTAACGTATAACAATTCATTTAGAGAAAATAAAAAGAACAATTAAACACAATTAAAAAAAAAAAAGTTAATAAAAGTTTCAAGCGGATAATCTGAAACAGTTGAAAGTTAACAAGAATTGAAATATTCAAGAATCGGTTCTTTACAGTAAGTCTTTTCTATCACTAAAATACAGTTTGTAAAACAAATTTTCTCTGCTATTCATATTTTGGCTAATTTAATGTAAAATCGTAAAATAATAAGTTTTATTTAAAATTACTTGAAACAATACAAAATTAGGAAATACAATTTTTTACGGTTGGACTGTTATATTTTGTTTTATCTTCAATGAGTTTTATTTTCTAAGATTCTCTTAAGTTGAGGCTGTGGGAAAATCAGGTAAAAAATCAAACTTTGGATCATTTCCCTCATTTAAAATCATTTGGCACGGT
>JAAAKQ030181713.1:0-12261 GCA_010016005.3 Zanna intricata | reverse complement strand
TGGAATAGTCGCTTTGATATTGGAAGGATAGATAGATGTCCTTCCTTGGAAAAAAAAATTGTGACTAAATTGTGCAGGCAGGCAACGGTTGGAATGTGTAAAACAAATTGTTAGGAATGTAGGATATAGGAGGTATAACGAAATGAAACGACTGGCACTGGATAGGGAATCTTGGAGAGCTGCATAAAACCAATCAAATGACTGAAGACAAAAAAAAAAAAAAAAAAAACTTTCACTAATTATGAGATGATCTGAAATCTCACTTTGTTTAATTTTTTGCTGATGAGGACCAGAAGATCTATGAGTATGGAATCATAATTGCCAGAAAGAGGCAAGAGGTAATCAGAAGAAGCAGAAAATATATAATTGATTAACATTCATTCTTTATATAAAAAACTGAGTTTTATTTCATAGTAAAAAATTGAAATTGCTTTCTTGCCAACCCAATATATATATATATATATATATATATATATATAAATAGATTAGTTTGATTAAATAGTTTGATTAAATGAGATTTACACTTTTATAAAATAATAAACTATTAACAACTTGCTTCTTAAATACCTTAAAAATGTGCTTTCAGAAGAATTTTTCAGAACTATTCTTCATTTCTTCCCCATTGGTATTAGAAATACAGTATAAATTAGTTATATGGTTACAGAAATTCATATTCAATTTCTGAAACATATTCTGGAATTATATTTCCAGATATTTAAAGTGATACAAATTTTTTGTTAATTTAGAGAAATTAAAAAAAAAAAAACTTAGTGTAACTTATAGTGTTGATTGCCTAACAGACACAGTTGAATTAAATTATCATATAACTGTGCAAGAGATTGCAGAGGTTAAATGTATTAATAGACAATAACTGAAAATCACATCAAATGTATTAGACCCAAAGAAAAAAATGTATTTTTTATAAGAAAAAAATTATAAATGCCATTTGCATTTTTAACGATAAGCATATTAAAATTTTTATAATGAATGATGAATAATTTTAGTGCTACTAATAAAACTACAGTACCATTCAGGAGCAACTCTCTCTTTAGTGTACAAGTAAAAACAATCTGCACTAATACTATTATAAAGAATTACTGCTTTAATCTAACACACCTAGTAAGTATTTAAACAACAGTACTCCCAACCATTCATAAGAACATGTTAAATAATGTTAATTAAATTAAATAATTTTAATTTATTTTATAAAATAATTTGACTCGCTGATCAAATATAACAAATATTCTAAACAAATTTAATAACAATTATAACTACTTTTACGAAGGATAACTTTGAGATACATATAAGCATAGATAATAGCTTAAAACATACATACATACATATGTATTATGTATTATTATTATTATTACTCGCTGATCAAATATAACAAATATTCTAAACAAATCTAATAACAATTATAACTACTTTTACGAAGGATTACTTTAAGATACATGTAAGCATAGATAATAGCTTAAAACATACAAACATACATAATAGCTTCAGCTACGGTAAATAAAATCTTTCTAGAGTTCAGGTAATAATACTAGATGGAATTTGCCTTTTGAAGAAAAAGTAGATACAATCTAGTATGTGAAAGCCAATAGCTATAACATAATCGTCATTAAAAAATATTTTAATAGTGGAATAAAAAGTAACATTCTTATGAATGGTTGGGAGTACTGTTGTTTAAATACTTACTAGATGTGTTAGATTAAAGCAGTAATTCTTTATAATAGTATTAGTGCAGATTGTTTTTACTTGTACACTAAAGAGAGAGTTGGTCCTGAATGGTACTGTAGTTTTATTAGTAGCAAGTAGAATTTGTATTCTGTAGAATGTACTGGATATGTGAAGTGCTATAACAAGGTTAGTATCAATACAACTTTTATAAGGAAAAATTGTATTAGGGCTATTCAAAAATTAACTTCAGATTGACTGATAAAAAAAAGTATATACAACATAGAAAAGTTTTATTTATATTTAAGTTATCTATTAATCTACATTAATACTTCACAAAGTTACCACATTCAAGCATTTATTGTATTGCATATTGATTTTTCCAGACTCAATAAAAATACAGTATCAGAATAGACAGTTGGTTATAAAAAATGTACATGAGTTTCTTATTGATTTCAGAGTACTAGATAGCCAAAGACCTTACCTCAATGAAGAGCAGGTAGTAGTCACACTCACTGCCAATATCAGACTGAATAAGGGACAGTTGAAAATCTCTTACTTGAATAATTTTACTAAAGCTTTTGTAGGATCTACAGGATGGGGGTTTGCATTGCCATACAAAAGAATATATTCCATGTATAATATATCCCATGTATTTATTTTGAATTGATCTTTCTTTATCAGAGTTGTACAGTAACAATACTGTAAACTCAAGTTCCATGAACGCTGACAGCAAAGTTTTTCTGTGGTCCCAAAATTCTTTAGCCATCCCTTTGTCAATAATATCACCTCTCTGACTATGTCTTCTTACTATGCATATCTCTGCATCCTTCTTTTAATGTCTTGAACTAGTCTCTCACAGCAGTGTCACTTATAATAATATCACTGATTATTCTTGCCAAAAAACCAAGTCCTTTATCTTGCAAAAACCAATCATGCTATAAAGTCTGAGACAGCAACACAAACATGTTTCATATTTCATCCAATTGCTATTGATGTATTGCTACTTAGCAGAATGGATGGTGGCTGGAGAGCAACAAATTATTGGTTGCTGGTGTCTACTGTGTTTCTTGTTGCTAGGTAAACAGTTTACTTTCTGCAGCCAACTCTATATAAGATACTCTTATTTCTTGAAAACGCTACTTTAACTTTATTACTTTTACTTTTAGAAAATTATGAATGAATGTTTTTAAAATCTGTTTTGTTTTATTTAGATAATGACTTGGGTGTATGGATTTAATGCTTCTGTACCAATTCTTAATTTAATAACAACAAATAAAATCAAAGTTTGTTTTGCTTGTGCTCATGCTGTAATAATTTATAATCATAAAAAGGATAGAATTAGAGTTTTTCATGGACATGTAAGTTTTGTTTATGATTAAATTTATATATTTATATATATATATATATATATATATATACTGTATGTATTGTAACTATATGGATCTCTCACAAATAACTGATTAAAACATTCTATAGGTACATATTCTAAGGAGTAGAATTCCCAAAAACTTAGAATACATTCAATTGAAAAAGTTAAAAGAATCTTTCTGTCTAGAACTAATAATTAAAAAAAAAGTAGATTAGAAAAGATCTGTGGGACAGAATCTCAGGGCTGACAGTTTAAAAAATAAATAAAAACCTGTGAGTTTCTCCCTTTCAGAGAGAGTAATATTAAACAAGGGAGACAAATAAAGATTCACATTATCTGTTTTAAGCACTATTTGTTTACACTATATTATTTCTTACTTTAAATCTCAATCACTTCATAGAGTAAGTAAATTATTAAGTGTGCTTTAAATTCATCTGAAAAGGATATGCAGCTGGCAGAGTCAATCCAATACATGCTGATTTGTCTTTTATTATTTCAATATCAAAATAATAAATTTCTGCAACTTCTTAAGATTTAGGCGAATGTTGTTGAAGTGCATAAATTTCTGTGATCCAGTTACCATAATTGATATGTAAAACAGGTGCATTGTTGAAAAACTTTATTAAAATTAATAATGAAGGATGTATTATAATAATTAAAAATAAGACATTATTGCACACAACAGAATGCCATTATCTGAACAGCACTGCACAGATCCAAAGAATTAAGAATGTGGAGAAGACAGTTCTGGGACCAAAGTGAATGAAAGGGGCAGTATAGATTGAGAACCACAGAACTGCATAAAATATAAGGAATGGACAAAATGACAAAAAGCTCAACTACTTTTGATATTATACTAAATGGATGGAGGATGGCTAACTAAATCTGTCTTTATACCAGTGGATGGAGAAGACAATTACCAAAATTGAAGAGATAAGACATTAAAGAACAAACAATCTGGAAAAACTGTCAGTTTGAAGTTTTTAGGATAGGAACAGGAGGAGGAGCCACTCCTCTATTCTGAGTAGCCACTCCTTCTCTATTCTGAGTAGCCACTCAGAGAAGAGAAGGGAAGCAGTGAAAATTAGAATGAGGAAATATTGGTAAGATGTAACATTGGGAGGAAGAGTAAAACATAAATCAGAATTGTTATATGTAATCCTTAGATAAACTGAATAAAGAAAAGCAATAAAAAAAATAAAATGAAATTCACAAAGGATATTTAATTTAATTTTGTTATTTACATCCATTTTACATTCTTACTATTTTATTGATTTTGAAATGCTTTTTATGTAGCCATATATATATAATGGTTCAAGAAGAGGCATAATTATATTACTGTAAATATAGCTGCAGTATGTAAAAATGTACTGGAATATGTATCAAATGCCAATTTATAAAAAATGTCTGAATTATTTATGTGGAAATAAGGATTTAAAAAGAAAAGTTTGTTCATTTATTTAGTATAAGAATAAAGTACTGAATTACTTTTTGTACTAAATTTATTCTTAGTACTACTCCGGTAGATTAAATAACTTTACTTGTACTGCAACTATAACTTTACTGAGTAAATTAGTAAATAAGTAAATAAAGATAATAAAAATACAGTTCACTAATAATTGGCCTGTTGTACTAATTTAGAGGGCAACAGTTTAGTTTTCTACTAAGTTATAAATTTGTAGTGTAAACATTTTATAACCTTAAAGTATTTAAAGAATCAAATTAATAATTTACCACAGTAATTTAAAATAAAGTACCTAACACAATTTGCTAGATTTTAAAAAATATGTACAGGCTTTTAAATAAATTTTAGATGATACAGAAAGATAATTGTGTAAAATAGAGAGCAGAATGCATCACTGTACAAAGCCTGTTTGAATGTCTGCATTCATTAATTCATATGCTTGAAAAAATGAAGTCAAGTTGAAATTGAAGGAAAAACATTTATCAATGCAAAGTGGCTAGTAAATATATGGAATGTATCTATGCATGTATATGAGCAGATAAAAGAAAGTTAGTCTGAAAAGGGGATATTTACTATTATACAAAACTATTATGTGCAATGGGAAACAAATGGAAACCAATGAAGATTGAGTTGTTGAAGAGTATTTATTACTCAAACTAATGGTGAATTATGAGTGTAATATATTAAGACTGACTATGCCATCCTAAATTCAATCCGATTAAAGCTGGTTTGGAAGAAAATATAAAGTCGGGTTGTGGAAGAAATTATCACATTGATGAAATATATTAAAGAAATAACTATGGAAAAACTGAACTGAACTGTACTGCCAGCAGAGTATTGAAAATAGTGAAGTGAAGATGCCTTATGATAAAATTGACAGAGTTGCCAACAAGCGTAACAAAAGGTTTATAATAGCTAACAATGATAGCAAAACAGTGATGAATCTATTTTTTTAAAATTGGATAAAAAAAATAAGACTTTGTTGTGCATATAGCATAATGGTAACTGTAAATAAAGTTATGTTTATGAAACTGGATGTTGGCTACACAATTTATATGCTTTTATGTATAAAACTAGTTGCCCCTTGCTGATCTGCAGTATTGTTATTACAAAATAATATTATATGAGTATATTTAAAAGAATATGCTAAATAACTACTCCATTCACAACACAACGCCCTTATTTTTCTCTTCCCTTTCCTACCATAAACTTATTGTACGCTGAAAACCTATTTTCAATCCATCCAGACATTCTACTGGACAAATTGGGTTTATTTTTTTTATTCAGCTCAGAATAGTCCGCAAATCATCAAGCACTGATGAATCTTACAAAGTGATTTTCCTGTGAGTAATAACCTTGAAATATTCCTTAATTAAGGAATAAATTCTGAACAGAATAAAAAAAAAATCAGCCCAATTTATCCAGTAGAACCCCTAGACTGACTGGAAATAATTTTTCAACTCTGTTTTTTAATATGTAAGATTTGTGTATATTCTGAGAAGTTAAATAGATACTTGAATGAATTGTTCTTAAAGTGACCCAATTCATACTAGTTATAATATAAATAATAAAAAGTCAATGTATTAAAATAATGAGATGCAAAAGCAAAAGCAATTTTTAGGGTGGAAGCCCTCCAGCCACCCCATCCGTATCATTACAGTTCTACCATTTTTGTTTAAAAAGTTCTTTAGTTTATAAATACTTCTTGATATTATGGTTTCTACTGGTGCTTTGTCATTCTTCTTGGTAATTATTATTAAGGTTGACTATTCTTCTTTCTTGTTTTTTTCTCTTATTTTATTCAAAAATCTTTTCTTGTGATGCATTCTTTCTGTTCACTAAAGCCTTTCAAAGTTTTTTTTTTTTTGAGTCTTCCTTAACAAGTAAAAATAGACTTTACTACCTGTATTATTTCTACCTGCTTTATTTGATTGAACTCTACAAACTTTGGCCAGAAGAAAAATTAAAAAGATGTACCTCTACTAGAAGCGCCAATAGAAATAATATAAAAGTATCAGATAGTTAACATGTTATTAATTAAACACTGTTAAAATGTTTTGTTGTTAAAATGAACACACGCACGCACGCATTTTTATATAATTAATTTCAGCCTTTGCTTTATTATTTTGTTATAAGAACAATTATTTTCTTAGTCAATGTCACTTAAAAAACATGCGTGATGAAAATAGATCATATTAAAAAAGTATATACAAGTAAATAAAGGATAAATTTCTTACATCAATTGTTTTGTTTTAAGCACTGATATATTATGACAAATTGATGTGAGAGTCATAAAATTATGGGTTAAAAGTATAAAAGGGTGAGTCGTTATAAGCATTATGTAATTTGCAGACATCTTATTAGTAGTAAAAAAAAAAAATATTCTCTGTTCTTTGCATGGTAATTGCAATAATTGTTACTTAAAAGTAATCATGTTAAGATGTTGAGTGAACGCAGAAAATCTCTTTGCAGTCCAAGTGCATTCATCATCTCATGTCTAACGTTAAGTTCATAGAGAAAGAAAAAATTGATTATTGGTGCCTCTTGTGAAAGTGCTAAACTTAAGTTGATCTGCACCATCTGACCTCAGGAAAATGGGATACGAAGCAGAGGCTAGTAGTTCTCAAATTTAAATGCCAAAGAAAAAAAGCAATATACTCCTCATAACAAACATAAAATAGATGATTTTTACAGATATGTTATTAGAAAAGAATTTCGAAACCATGTGAAAATTACACAATTTTTGTCGTGAGGAACTGAATTTTACCACAAGTAGGGAAACACTAAGGAAAATTATACAATGTATGGTTTTTCATTTCAGGAAGTGTAAAAACTATAGAATGAATTTTTGTGTGAACGAGATTATATAATCGTGAAACATGCATTTTTAGGTACCTGAAAAAAATGCAACTTCTGAGCAAAAAAAGATTGGTCATATACTTCGATGAAACTTTGGTGCACCGACATTATTCAGTAAAAAAAGTGCTGGAAAAGTGATGATGTACCAAGTGCTTTTGTTTATAGTAGTGCTGGTAACTGTTTAATTGTGGCTCATATAGGTGGGGATATGGGATTCATAGATTGTGCTTTTTTAATGTAAGATTCTAAGAGTAAATCAGAAGATTGTCATACAGAGATGAATAACGAATATTTTTTTAAAATATTTTGAAAAGCAAATTATCTCAGGATTACTGAAAAATTGTATTTTAGTAATAGATAATGCACCTTACCATAATAAACAAAAAAAAAACCTCCATAATCCAATGCATTAAAAAAAGATATTAAAGAAGAGCTCCAAAAAAATAAAATTAACTATGACCCAGATCTAGCAAAAAAATAACTTTTAAAAATTGTCAAACTACTATGCCCAGAATCAAAATATGAATTAAGATGAAATACTAAATAACAAAGGAATTGCAGTGCTTAGATTGCCACCTTACTACCCAGATTTTAATCCAATTGAATTTATTTGGGATTTAGATAAAAAACATTGAGACCGCAATATGTCCTACATATTAAATTGTGTTAATGTCATTAAAAGAAATGAGAACTGTCACATAAGATGCAATTTCATCAATTAATATAAAAGACTGGACAAGATAAGTGTCGAAAGTTCAGGAGATAATGGATTCTTACTCGAAAACAGTGGTGTTAATGGAAGATGCCACTGAAAGTATAATTATGAATATCGGGATGAAGGATGATGAGACATCAGGTAGTGAAGACGAATTAATTCTGGTGGAAGTGAAACTGAGACAAGCTCAGAAATCACAGGTTGTTGGCCACACACAACAGAAGACTTATCACAGGCACTCAAGAACATAAGACTATTGCCATTAAGAAACGTTTCCAATTTCAAATTATGGGTATTTTAATGGCTTGCAGTAATGTCTGGATTATCTTCTTTGTTGATATTCAATCTTATTATGGTGAAATAAATTTAGAAACCGTTTGCAGTATTTGCAATTAATCTTCTACAAAAAGGGTTGTCTTTTTTGATATCTCTTTTGGTTATTGAGAAAAACTTGAAAGGTGTGATGGTGTACAATGTATATTTGTTTAGGTTTACCATTAACTTTTCATTTAAAGTTACTTTTTCAATGACATTAAGTTAAAAGGACAGACGCTTCACTTGGAGAGTCAAAGCTTCTCGCAATGAGCAACTGTATGTGACTTGTTCTAGTGACTCCTGTTGTAACAATCTGTATGTATAAATTCCAGAGAGAAAAGTACTTTGAGGGTTAGTAAAAAATTATCTACAAATTTGAAGTGCTGATTCAATTTTTACGAAACATGTAGATAATTTATTAACATAAAAGGTAATGGGTTCAATATACATCATTTTTCTAGACAATCACTTTCCATGTCAAGCATTTGGTTCAGTGGTCCAGAAGCTTGCATATTGCATACAAGAAGAAGGTTTTTGGTTGGTTGCACTTTTGCAAGTCACTTTTGGATCTCTTCTTGCACATTTAAGTCTGAAAAATCGATGACCTGGCAAAGCATTCTTGAGAAGCTCAAACAGATGAAAGAGATGAAAGCTGGTGGAAGCATGAATAGTATTCAACTATTTTTATTTTATTTTTGCTCAAATTAATTTTGAGCCAGTTTCAAAATTTTATGATCTGCTCATTCTTTCTTACCAGTTCAAAGGTGAGATTTGGTCATAACTTCAGAAGATGGCATTTTCCATTCTCTTAGCCTTGGCAGCAATACTTCTTTTTTATTCAAATTTAGAGTAGGATGATAATTTTTTAAAGATCTGTAGCATTATCAAGAACCAAAATTGAATTTCCAAGAAGATTTCTGACCAACTGGTTTTTAATCCATTTTTCACTATTTTCTGCCTTCATTTTATTGCGATAGTACCTGCTCTCTGCGTGATTAAAAAACCAAAAGGTGATTTTCTACTACTTCTTTATCTGGGTGGACTATAAATAGCCTTGATCTTTGTGAGATTTTCTTCTTGTAACCATTAAGTTTTACCAGTCCTTACAACTATTTATATCTGTTAAAGAATGTAGTGATTTATGAGTGATAATGGATGAATGAATGAATGAATGAATGTGAGTATTGTAATGTCATCAAAAAATGTTAATAGACTAACCTTCCTTCATCTATTCTCAAATTATATTTAAATATGCGATCGCTCTATATGCCTTTATTAACTCTTCCTATTGTCTTTGGCTTTTCTCCATCATTTGAACCCCATGTTACTTAGTCTTGTACAGTATTTCATGTAGAAATTAAATTTTAATTTCAGATGCTTTAGTTTTTAACATGTTTCTTAAAGCAGGCAGTCTATGATGTGTTTTATTTTACTTTTGTATTATTTTCCTTAATACAAATTTCTGGAAATTATCAATGTTTACTTCTTTTGAACTTGGATGAATTCTGTTTGGTATACTCTTAACTCTTTTCTTTAAAGCAGGCAGTCAGTGATATGTTTTATGGAACTTAGGTATTTTCCTTAATGCGAATTTCTGGAAATTATCAATGTTTACTTTTTATTTGTTCTTGGATGAATTCTGTTTGGCATGCTGAATGTTCTGTTTTCTAGCAATTGTTTTTCTCTATCAATAACTTCCTTGACAAGTTAACTGATACTCCACAAAGATTAACCACACAATCATGAATTTCCAAATGTAATCTTCCAGGATTTTCATTAGGTATGTTTTAAGTTCACTCATAATGATACATTAATTTGATTTCTAAGCACATCTCCTTTGCATGATGGAGCATCTCTTCTAAGCATATTAAGTTAACTGTAGTCGAGGTATTTTGATTTATTATATTAAAAATGCTGCTTGTTGTAGGTAGTATTACAAAATACTGTGTAATGATTTGAAGTGATTGAAGACTTAACCTATTCTATATTACTTAATGGTTCATTTCCTTCCTAACTTGTATACTCCCACTACATCTATTCACCAAAATCAAACATTCCCAGAAGCAAACAAAATGAACCTCTGAACCACTGTTAGGTATATCTTCAGAGGATAAACTGTTGTGCACCAACATCAAAACTTAGACTTAAATTATTAGTTGCATACAGTAATTTTGGGACCTCTTGCTTGCACAGAGTGGTATTTTTTGGCACTATTTCTGTTTGGTTGATAACTTATGTTCTTTTCTTTTACAATCCAGAGTTTATCTACAGATTTTATCTGAAGTATCTTATATTTTTTATTGTATGAAGTTCTTTTTTTGTTTTGGCTAAGATATAAAGTAGAAAGTGTATGAAAAGAAAAATTATACAAAGGAAATAGTCAGATGAATATGTGCATCTGTATAACAATGATTAGATTAATAAAGTAATCAGATAAAAACATGAGGATAATTTTGAAAATATGCCCTTGGATAGGAAATTTCACTATTCTAATTTATGTGTAAGGATGATTGATTTTATTTTAATGAATTATTATACTTAACTGACTACTTCTTTTTTAATTTTAGCGTAACACTATACAAAGTATTTATTGTGATGTATTAGGAAGATGGCTTGTTTCTGCTGATAAAGGAGAAGACAACTCTGTTACAATTTGGGATATAAAAAAAAGGTAAAAGTTAATCAATGTAACTATAAGTTTAATTGTTTGTTGGATTTGAATCAGGTCCCTGAAGCATTGCAAAAAGCTTTCATAAAAGCTGATTGACGATGAAAAAATCTATTATTTAAGAAAACAGCTCTTATTGCAAATGACAAAATGAAAATGATTAAAAGTAAAGTCAATTTATATTTTAACTTACAATTCAGAATATACTATTGAAAATTGTACAAAGAGGTACAAAATGTAGGTACGATTCAAGGAAATAATATTTTTAGAAATTTCAGTTTTTAGTTTGCTGTTGTGTAAATATAGTGAAAAAAAAAAAAAAAAAAAATATATATATATATATACACTTCAGGAACTGATTCAGGATACCAAACTGACTAAAAACGTTTATTCGACATAAGCCCTATTTTGCTTTTTCCCTTTTGGATTCCAATTTGTGATTTTCGGCATAAAAGATATTTACCAGGAACGGATAAACCTACTTTAATTAAATTTGGCAAATCTAGGAGCAGTGCCTTATTCTAAAATTAAAAAACCTCTGAAAATGTAAACTTCAAAAATTTCAAAATTGCGGCGGTTTCAATTTTTTAATTAAATATCTTTGTAATTATTTGTTTGATCAAAATTTTTAATTTTTACTTATTAAAAAATTTATTAAGAATCTTATTTTGAATAAAATGACGCCTCATTTGTAAAAATCCGTTGAAAACAATCTAGTTATTGCAGACAATTAATCTGGCAGTACGCTTGCACACTGTAATGCAAGCTGATAATTTACTATTATTACTTCCAAGTACGAAGTAAAGTAAATATTATGATCACGAATAATTTCAGTTTTCAGATTTCAACGGAAATATCCAGTTTGACCGTCCTAACCACCGTAGGGGAAGACACCCACCAAGTGACGATTCCGGTCGCCACACCGCCCCTCCCGTTCCTAACTCTGAGGGGCTTTACAGGGAGTCGTCTTATTGACCTTCGTACTGATTACATATGTCATCAGCCAGGTCTCGGTCGGGATGTCTCCGATGCAAATGTCGCGGTCGACATTTAACATCAGACTAAGATACCTCAGCAGCAAACGCCCTTGCCGTAGGCTTAGGTCAATAAGGTTTTAGGGCTACACGTAGCCCTAAAACTATATAACCGCAGCGCGGAAGCACGAAACCTCACGCCTACTCTAAATCAAT
>JAAAKQ030181702.1:0-12261 GCA_010016005.3 Zanna intricata | reverse complement strand
TTTGTCAAGTCTGTTTTGTTAGTGTAAATTTAAATTCATTATACAGTTTTTCATTCCTACCAGAGTATTTTTATTTTTAATTAAATTACCAACTATCCTCGCACGGCTAATAGTTAGCCAACACACTTACAGGTATTTCTTTTTTTTCTTATAAACTAAGATATTACAAAATGTTTTGTTGATTATCAAGTAAAAATGTATATAAATAATAAGAAAATATTAAAAATAATATTTATATATCTTTATATATGTAACCAACTGCTGCGGTACAGATCGCCGATGTATATAGTTTGAAACGTGTTCTATGCAGTACATAATAATATAAAAGAATAAAGTAGTTATTTTTTCCAGTAGATGGCATTTGACACTGGTTTGCTTACTGGACGCTAAGGTTCAGTAATGCACTCTAAAAAGTACACCTTACTGGTTCTCAGGGATACGTACCACAGTTACGTGAATTTCAACAAAATGCATGCAGCGTATAATTAAGTATCTCATACGAGACTCCCGGGGTATTTACCGCACAGATTTCATTCCGTCAAATTTCTTAACACGGTGAAAGTGATATATATATATATGTGTATGTGTATATATATATATATGTGTGTGTGTGTGTTTATATGTGTTTAACATATAAACATAAATGTTGAAATATATTGGAATTTAAATGATATCTATGCAATAATTCAATAATTAAGAGCATAGTGAAAAACTTGTCTACATATAAAAAATTAAAAGCATATTCACCTCTTCAAAGTTATCATTTCCTTCTTCAGTTTGTTCAACAGTTGGACGAGCTGAACAAGTGAATGTTGTAAAGAATAAAACAGTCATAAACACAACAATTAGCCACATATATGCGGCATGCAATGATAAAGCTATTGCTAAAATTGAAAACAACGTTAATAAGATTGCTGAAACAGTTACCAGGATATGTAGCCTTTTTTCCTGCAAAAAAAAAAATTTTAAAACGGTTAATAATTTAAAAAAAGATTTAAGTAGAATTAATACAAAAATTTTACTATCACTAGTTTTTATGAATTAATGTTATTGTATATCAGTAGTTTGATAAGTATTGATAACCTTTTTGTTTGTAGACACTTGGCACTAATTGTATCCTTTATGTCAACAAAGTATTTATTCTAATAAATGACATCACAGTTACGACATTATTAAAATCATCATTGTTATTTTATAATTTAATATTAACTACAATCATGTTTAGGCAATAATTATCTTTCTTCATTCATGAAAAATCATAAAACCATCTTTTTTTTTACCTCTGGAACCACCATTAAGGTTCAGAGGATAAGATGAACTTCAGAGGATAAGATGAATGAATTGTAGCTTGTGTGAAAAATACCAAGCTGGTCTAATGGTTAACACGACATTGCAAATCAGAAGTCGAGAGTTTTAAGGTTCAAATCCTAGTAAAGGTAGTTATTTTTATACAGATTTGAGTACTAGATTGTGGATACAGATGTTCTTTCGTGGTTGGATTTCAATTAACCACACTTCTCAGGAGTGATCAGTCTGAGATTGTAGAAGACTACACTTCATTCACATTCATACATATCATCCTCATTCATCCTCTGAAGTAATACCTCTTACAGCAGTTCCGGAGATGAAACAGAAAAAAAAAAGAAAAAAGAATGTGTAGATCAAAAAGTTACAATGCTACCGATCAGCTGTAGATGTCAGTTTTGTTGTTAGCAACCAAAAAATTTACTAATAATAATAAAATCTTTATTTATCATCCTATTAGTATATATAATTTGGCCCTATAACAAGATTCTTCAAACTTTGAAATAATCTTTCAGTCTAGTTTAAAACTGGACTGATTCAGCTCTAGGCTCCTTCATGACTTCTGAGAGTTTCTGAATAAACTTGATTTAGCTCAGAGTTAAGTAGCATGTTCACAATTTTCATTTAAAATAAAAGTGTACTGTAGTAGATTAAAAAACTGTTTTATATGTTGTTTAATACGGTGCATTATGGGTACCAATATTTAAATTAATTTAATATATGGATTGATCTAAAGTAATTAATTTTTTTACACTTTTGGTTTTTCTGCATTCTATAATTTTTTGTAGTTTCCTATTTTACCTGATTTTTACCACCACTTTTGGCAAGCACCGTATCTTAAATGCATAAGCATAAGTATATATTGTCAAATCTTTTCATCATCTTTGTTGTATCACAATTTTTGTGTTCCTCTCTTTGTTCAGAATTCATCTAATTAGTTATAAAGTAAAAGTGTTATGTATAGTTTTAATACTGTTATTAATAATGTACTTTGGTAGATGGGTTCTAAACTACTGTTTACAGCACAGAACAGTCAGTGAACAATTTCAAATTAATCACTAGTTATTGTATTTTAGAACAATCTTTAAACATTAGTTTAATATAAATTATTTTATATTTACACTTACTGGTAAAAATGCAGTTATACTCATGTTGTTTCGTGATATGTTTTGATCCAAAAAACGTTATCTTCAGAATTTACACCTATAAATAAAACTTTTATAAAAGAAAATTTTCATTCTATTTTTTTTTAAATATTTTTTTAAATTGAATTTCTATAATTTTACAAAATAATAGTTTGAATAATTTACTAACTATAACACATTATTTCTTTTCCTAGATCTATGCCAGTTGTGCCACATAATTTGAAACAAAAATTTATTAAAATCTGAATTTTATACAGTATCTGTATACGACTAGCTGTTCACAAACTGAGAGAAACATAGTCAGGTACACTTCATATATATTTGGTTATTCAATATTTGATAACATTTGATTGGATAACAGCTTTTGTCTGTAAAAAAAAAAGTAATGATAATGTGTTATTTTGCTGAGTGAGATATTTATCGTATAGGCAGACATTCCATCCACTCATAAAATTTATAAGTAAATATATCGCATTATTGAAGACATTAATTTTTTTCTTCATTTTTTAATTATAACATCTTAAAAGAATATAGTAATTTTCTTATTGTTTAACCGTAATTTCCTTTATTCTCAGAAGTTAAATAACTGAATAAAATTGTTCGTTTTTTAAGTAATGTATATTTTAAATAGTATCAGAAGAATTTTGAAAAATTTTGAATCCTAATTTCCTTGCTCCTCATGTTCACTTATATACATACATATGTTACTTTTTTCTTTTTTTTTATGACTTGTTGACCCCTTTATAGATGGGAAGTAAGTTTTATTTAATCCATTTTAAATTTTGATTGAGTGAATTTCTATGGTGAAACAAGATGATGCAATAACACCATGAATTCAAAATATTCAACTCTATAAGTTAATTAGTAATTAAAATAAATACAACTATTATAGTTTAAAAGGTTGTTATAACTAATGCTACTAGAAATTACAAAAATAATTATGCGCTTACATTTAAAAAAGTTAAAAAAAAATCCTTGTTAATATTTGAAATAATCTTTATTATAAATTCATTTTCAGCATAACTTATGTATATCTCAAATAAAGAACTTTCCTATACTGTGCTAAACACCCTTTATCAAATAGAAACCAAGATAAAACATGCATTCCAGACTTCTGCTTAATTCTGTATATATAATTATTTATTTTAAAAGCCCTCCTTAATTTTTATTTTTTCTTGAATTTTTCTTTACTCGTGATATTATCTAATCCTGTTATATTTAACTGGATGAGAAGCCCAGTATTACTGTTTTAATTTTAATGTTACAGTTCAGATGATATGTCTCTCAGAACTGTTCAGCCAGAAATTAGTTTTGACAAAGCCTAATATGAGGCCATGAACAACCAGAAAAAAATTTAGTTTTTATATAAAATATAGAGATTTTTAAAAATATTTATATTTGGAAAATTGGATAATTTTTAATAAAATTATTTGTGAAGAAATTTTCTTTTTGAAATTTAAAAAAAAAATCTATTTTTAAACATACCTGTATATAAGCAATAAAAATAGAATAAACATTGAAGTTATAAATAGATATTTAATTATATATATACAGTTTTAAATTGATTCACATGTATGTACTTCAAAAATGTCCTATCAGAATTAATAGTGATAAGTCATGATTGATAAATTGTTAAGTATGAGTTCCAGTTAACTTTGTACAAGACACACCTTAACAGATGAACAAATATTGTGTTACAGAAAATTATAGTTCTCAGTCTTCTCTGGAAAGACTGCCATTTTATTATTCTACTGGCATAAAAAAAGGATGGTTTTTTCTGTACAAATTAAATTAATTATTATTACAATAATAATATAAATCTGCCCTGTACCATACTGAACAAAATACGCTCTCAACACAAACAGTGGTTTTAATTTCATAAATGCTATTATTGGCAACTTAACAAAGACTTGACAGCCTTAGTCAGGAGTAGTAAATTCAAATTTATGTGAATAAGATGACCATCATTGCACTAAATTAGATGACCTCAGTAGCATGAATTTATTTAATATCTAATTACTAACAATCTACAGACACTAAGTACCATTAAAAATATATTTCATGTTTCTTCTTTCATGAAGAGTACAGAAAAAAACGTACACCTGAATATTCATTTTCAGATTTTAAATATCAAAATGAATAAAAGAGTTCCATGAAAAAATGTAAATTTCCTCCTTACTTTCTCTTCTGTCCACCATTTGATGTTTTTAAAGCAAGGTTTATTATATTCCAAGATAAGATTGAGAAATTATTACATAATATTTGCTGCCCATATGAAGACAGACTTTCTAAAATAAATGAATAATTACAGTATATACATATTAAAAAAAATTTTAAATGGGGGACACATCAATTTTTTATATCTCGTTAATAATTAATTTTCTTAAAATATGATTTATTAGTTAAAATATTAAGCCTTTAATTACAAAACCTTTTTTAAAATTAAACCTTATTTCCTTTTAAATATACTATTAAAAAAATTTATAACAATTTTCAGTTGAATTCAATCTTCAACATTATTAGATTAATTTGAATTAAGCTTGAATTTTTTCATTCTTTTGATGCTAAATAACAGCTAGTTAAATTTATTGGTAAATTAATTGACTTGTAAAATGTTATATCTACATTTCAGAATCTCAGCCTTTTGATTTATTTAAATATAATTAAATAAATTAAAATATTCATTTTATTAACACAGTTTCCCCAAATTTTATACTATCTACTCTTAACAAAGACATAAAGTAAAAATTATTTATCACTACAAGAATACATTGGGATTTAATGAATTTTCACAATTACGGTAAAAGACGGTTTAGTTTTTAAAAGAATTTAAACAATATAAACAAATAATTTGCATACCAACTTTACTTTTAATTTCCCCAAGAGTAAATTTTTGAAGTGACCACCATTGGTGATAATAATCGATTTAACGATTGTCTCACTTTTTCAAAAATCTCTGGGTAGGTATTTGAAAACTTTCTTCAGTGCTATGCTAAGTTCCTTAACAATGAGAATTGATGTTCTGTAAAACAGACTTTTTTAGGTTTCCCTAAAGGTAAAAATCTATCGGTTTGTACCATGACATTGACTCGCAAGATCAAATAATCTTGCGAGTCAAGCTATTGGTCTTGCTAGACCAATCCACCTTTAAGGTAAGTAATCATCTGAATACTGGTGGACGTTGATAATTAAATCTAATGAGGCAACATTCTGCATAAATTATATGTGTTCCCTAGTTACTAGAAGAACTTCATCCAAATAATTTGATAAAAAGTTTTTTAGGAAGTGGTAAAAATTCTTGTCGATCAATCTTCAGGCAGGAAACGTGCACCAATCTGTGAATCGCTGATGAAGAGCCCAAATGTTATATTTATATTTATTGAAAATGTTGGCTGAAACTTTAATTGCATAATGAGAACTTTATTATGGCCAGCAATGATTATTGTAAAAACTGATGATTCCATTTCAGTTGAATCCGGCTTTATTAATAAAAATTATTGTGGATTAGTTGTCAGTTTTTGTAAATTACCTCACAAAATGCTCGAGTCGGCAGATAGTTATTTTTATCAATCCCTTACATTCTTTGTACATGTTACATATGTAAGTAGCTATTGGCTTCGTATATTCTCTGAACAGTCATGTAATCAACATGTTCACACGTAATGCAACCTTTCTTGTACAATCTCAGGTCAACCACTCCTGAGAAGTATGGTTAATTGAAACCCAACCACCAAAGAACATCAATATCCACAATCTAGCATTCAAATCTGTATAAAAGTAACTACTTTTACTAGGATTTGAACTTTAGAACTCTCAACTTTGAAATCAGCTGATTTGCAATGTCGTGTTAACCACTAGACCAGCCTGGTGGGCTTCATTTCTAATGTAATTCTAATGTAATTTCATTTCAAATGAAAGTAAATTTCCATTTTCAAAAAAAAGAAAAACCATTTTCAAAAAACTTTTGTAAAGAAAAACTGGTAGTATCAAAGCTATTAAACTAATAATCGAGTTTCAAAAATAGGAAAATATTTGATAATGAAAAATAAGATTAGAAAGAAAATAATTCATTTCTGATTCTAGTAGTACCACCATATTACAATGCAGCATCTTCATTTACAATTATATTACTGTTATTAAATTAAATTAATTTTATTATTTATTGGATAACTAGTAATTATTAATAAATTTTAACATTTTCATTGATATATAATTCTTAAAATGTATTAATTAAAATTATTTTTAGTTTTTTTTATTAATGATTATAACACGGCCGCAAGCTGGTCCCAAGCCTATCTCCTATCTCAAGAGGATGGGGAAATGTGGAGAGGAAGGAGTATTAACCTCGTTAAAAAACTGAGTCCATCTGGCTCTGGATCGTAGTACCCAATGATAAGGTCCCCTGCCTAGGGATGCAGGTGAAACCTGGTCAACGGCCTGATTGGCGGAAGAGAAGAATTTTCAGTGAATTAAGAAAAATTTGATTTTTTTTATCAAGTCAGTACGATAATAAAAAAAACAAGATGGCCGCTATATCGGCATAGGCCTACTTTTTCCAATAACTCCGACCTACTTTTTGTCGTGGTATTTTTACGACTAAGGTGTCGTTTCCTTCACAAAAAAAATGCTTCATAATTTTTATAATGCAACACAATTTGATAAATCTAATAATTCCTAAGATATTTAAGATTTAAAAATCGCCATTTTGAAATTTGTCAACGAAGAGTATCGTTTTTTTTTCTATTAAAAAATGTTAGTTTAAAATAAAATACAAAATTTTATTGCGTTATCTCCAACCGTTCATGAAAAATACTTTTTTTTTTTAAATACAGAATGGCGGACAGACAGAAAAATATGAGTTTCGGACCTCTTTCTTTATCTGTTTAGCCTCCGTAACTACCGTAAGGTATTATTTCAGAGGATGAATGAGGATGTGTGTATGAATTGGAATGAAGTATAGTCTTGTACAATCTCAGGTCGACCACTCCTGAGAAGTATGGTTAATTGAAACTCAACCACCAAAGAACACCTGTATCCACGATCTAGTATTCAAATCCATATAAAAATAACTATCTTTACCTAGGACTTGAACCTTAGAACTCTCGACTTCGAAATCAGCTGATGTGCGATGTCGCGTTAACCACTAGACCAGCCCGGTAGGCATGAGTTTCGGTCTTATATTCACTAGAAATTTTTTCTTCAGCGAGTTAAATAGAATCACTTCCTAGAGTTTGGCCTCACATTTAAAGTACGCTCAGTATATTCATAATAAATAAATAAAAATTATTACAAAATACAATAACAATTCTTAAGGCATTATTAGAGATTGATTATAATTAGTGTATTATCTATTCTCATTTTTAACAACTCAAGGAGAAGCAAAGTAAGCAATTTTTTTATAGACCAAAACATTACGCTAATACAAAAGTTGTTCTCATATCAATAAGTGAAGGTAATATTATTTATTTTTGGAAATAAATGTTCTTTTTTGCAAAAGTAACCCATTCGTAGAGTAAAAGAAAATAGAAATATTATAATTTACTAAGTATTCTCTTCATGATTCACACTTATAAATCTTGTATTAAGGATGAATATTGTTAGTGAAAAAATACCTACACACTACAGGGATTCAAAATTTAAAGAACCTTCAATAATGAAAGATAGAGAAGGTTACCGCTCAATCACAGAGGTCATATTTTTTGAAACAAATAATGATGTCACAATCCCATTTTTGTATACTGAAATCTCATTCCTTAACAGATCCTTAATAATAAACTTTAACATAACAGATCCTTAGTAATATTAATAATAAATAAGCTTAGTTTTATTAACATATTTCAAATAAAATTAGTAACAATTCATACTTCATTTCATTCTTGATTTCATTTGTAACAAAATCATACTGATTTTGTTACAAATGAAATCAGATTTGACCAATCTATAAAAAAGTATCATCTAATATTTCACAATAAGGAAAAAATGATAATACTGTAATTCATACTGAGAATTCATTAACTAGAATAAAAAGTTCATTGCCTAGAACAGTAGTCGGCAAACCACGGCTCGCGAGCCACCTGCTGCTCTTTGATTCCTTGGCTGCGGCTCTTCCACGAAATGTTTAATACAGGCATGGAATATTATTTATTAACTTGCCTTGCGAGAGACCAATAAACATTTTTGAAACGCAAGCCTACAGAAAAGAGGCATATTTTTAGAAAGCAACAATAGCACGGATATTTGCTCGCAAACATGTGTATAATTATCTCCGTCGAATTGCTGCGCGTATTTATTTTAACTATTTGTAATAAAAAAAAATTTTCGGCTCTTTTAAAATTTCGGTTAAAAAAATGGCTCTTTGAATAAACTTCAATTTTGCATTGTTTATATTTGGCTCTTTTGGATGACGAGTTTGCCGAACTCGTCACTGGCCTAAAAGAATAAAACTGTATCTATTTAATACAGAATGTTTTCCAATATTGACTTATGCAATCAATTGACATGTAATCTGGTCAGAGTAACAATTGTAAATTGAATTCTATCCAATCTATACTAAAAAGAACAAGACTGGTGCAAATTGGAGATAGACAGGCAGAAGGTATGCGTAAAAAGAAGCCTGGCAGAAAGGATCAGATAGGATTGACTACTGATGAACATGATATTTAGAAAATACAAATTTTATGAAATAATCTTTATTTTACATTTTTATTTTTATCTAATCATTTTCATCTAAATTTTATATTCGTTTCTTAAATAAAACAATTTATCGGTTGAATTTAAAAATTGACTTAAATATAATTTTCTCATACACTTGAATCAATAATAAGTAATTGTAATGAACGTTTCCAATCGAATAATAATTTTTTTAAATATTATACTATTAATAAATAATATATATATAGTTTATTTAGACAAAAAAAAAAAGACTTCATCATGTTTTGTTTATTTAAATATATTTTTCTATCGTGCAAAGAGAAGTACATAATCAAATAAATTGATTACATACTAAACTTTTTAAAATGAACAATTTAAAGTGTAATGATATTTCGTTTATTGAATATGTTCAACAAATTAAACCACTTAATTATTTTGTCATAACCTTTTTATTATACGAGTATATTTCAATGATTTTTTATTTATTTAATTTTATTAATGTCTCATCCAGGTTTATAATTAAATAAAGAAAAATTATTAATTTTAAATATTTCCTTTTTAATTTTACAAAGCAAAGTAAAAAGGTTTAATGTACAGGAAAGTAAAACCTTTTTACTTTCCTGTACACATGTAATGCTAGAAAGTATGCAGATTGGTCAAGAAGAAATCTAAAAAATTACCCTATCTAAGTTTTGTGCCTTAAGGCAGTGGTTCCCAACCTTTTTGGATCGAAAACACAATTTATTGAACACCCACGATATCACAATCATAAACAATACTTGTTTATGATTATTAATATTAATGATACCGGTAGTAATAATAATATTTACTGCAGCTTCTAAATCTAAGCATCGGATATCCAGTGTATGTAGGCAGATATTAACAAGCCTGCGGGCGTATGCTAAATACAAGCAACCTATCGAGCGATATTATAGAGAAACACAGGTAAGTGCGTGGAATACCGATTTATCTATACCGGGAATTCGATTAAAAATAATATATATTATTGTTTTATTAAACGTACCTCTAAAATTCATGTGTAGTCTGCACTCGTGTTTTACTGAGTATTCTAATACATGGCCTTATGATTGACAGCCCCACACGCAAATCATCTTCAAGATGTACTAGTCTGTTCCTCTGTTTAGATTTCACTATTTTCAATCTAGAAAATTCTGATTCGAATTAGTATTACATTAAAAACGGTGGCAAAACTTTTATAGTCCTCTTTGCAATTGTGGGATATTGACATCGCACACAAATCTAAAAGGATTACACTGAAATATCTAGAAAGGTACTGAAGTGTTTTCACGGTAGAATCTCATGATAAGTCTAACAATTCATTTTTTCATCGACGGTTTTCATCTGTGGTATTTTGTACATTGATCTCGCCAGATGTACCTGAAGGAGAAATTAACCATTTGAACTCTGAAACGGACAAGGTAGGAAAGAATTTTGTTACTGAAAGTTGTTACGCATTTAAGTGTTCCTTAATTAACTTCTTCAAGCATTCTTTGTTATTTTATTTAAGATGATTTTCAAAATTAGAGAAAAACAAGATAACTTACCTCCTATAACTGAAGACGGTAAAAACGGAATTTTTTTTGTAAAATCCTTTCATTTTGTTAGTAAATGAAATAAAATTTTCTGTTTTGTGCTGAATGCTTGCATTCAAAGAATTCAATATGACGAAAATCTCGGCAAGATATGATAGTTCGGTATACCAAAAATTATCTTCCTATAGTATTGCATAATCTGTCTCCGTCTTCAGAAAAAAATAAGAACCTCGTCTTGAAGCTCTATCATTCTCATCAATGGCTACCCCTAGAACACCAACTCGTTTCCGCATACACTAGTAAACTGGTATGATCAGCTCTCACACCGTAGGAATACTTTTCAAACAGTCTACACTTAACTGGTCTTATTTTTAAATAATCTGGTCATTTCAATAGTGGTTCTAAAAATTCCTCGATACGACAGTTCTCGTAATTATATATTTTAAGATTATTTCTGTTGAGATATTTAACTCAGATACTGTATATGAAGCATACAACGCTTTGTCAGAAATAGAAACGAGTTTTATTTTATGACTTCAAAACACATTCAAAATATTCTCTTGGTTTTGAAGCATTATGAGAATGATTACACTCTAAATGTCTTTTTAAGTTTATTCAGGACCATCGACTGATTTGACAAAACACTTCCACATATAAGGCACTCGGGTAACTCTTCATGTTCATTTCAGAGTCACGAAAATACATCACTGTATTTTTGAAGCACAGCTCGTTTTAGAGAATCCTGAAGGCTCATACAGTAGTTTTTGTTCATATTACTTGAAATAGTACTGGCATGATTGCTGTCAAAGATCCCAAAACTTGATTCACTTTGTCTTTTCAAATGACAAATCTATCTAAGATAAAACTGATATAAAAATAGTTTTATAAAATAGTTGTACTATTATTGTTGCGAGCTGGAATGATTACTAGGTTATGGAATGCGGCTAGTTCCCGCAAGCACGAAAAGGCTATGTGTCAGAAGGAACGGAACGGAACGCAAGGATGTCGGAGGGTGAAATATCCTCCTACTTTTCGCAGTACACGGGCTTGCGCCCTTTGCTGCTGTGTAACTTTACTGATCTGACGGGTATACATAAATAAAATGGATGTAATTCGTTTTGGAAGTGTGGATTGCGTTCCGATCCCTAGGAGGGTTTTGTTCGGTTGGGGCCGAGCGGTTCGATACGCTAGTTAGCTTATCATCGCGACGCCTCTCTTTCCGCCCAGAGTGGACTGAAATCCCTTTGTTTTCTTACTAGGGGACGCGCTTCCTCTTGGGAAGGCATCGGAGGCGATTTCGTAACCTACTCTTGAATCATATGGCTTTCCGAAGCCGAATGTGGTTGTTTGGGCCTATTCAGAGCGTTCAGCCCCGAGTCTAGCCCGGTCAGGATTAAGGACGTATGTATCAAAAGTATTAACTACCGTACATTTATAAAAACATCATATTTGTATACATACACACCAACCTTACCATTCATATCATTCTCTCTCTCTCTCTCTCACTCTCACTCTCTCTCTCTCTCTCTCTCTCTCTCTCTCTCTCTCTCTCTTTAGACTCTCTCACTCTCCTCTTCTCTGCGCGCACGCAAAACACACACGCGCGG
>JAAAKQ030181691.1:0-12262 GCA_010016005.3 Zanna intricata | reverse complement strand
ACGTCTAAATGCGTGAATATGTTTCAGTCGGCATGAAACTAGAAATGAAATGAAGACTGAAATGAAGCAAAAAATGATAATCTAAACGCACCTTAATGCTTGGCAACAGATTGTTCCTTTTTATTTATTTTGACTTATTCGTTCTTACAATGATAGTGTGAAGAGTTAAATTCCTATAGTTACTGTATTCGCAGTCTTGTTTCTTTTACTAATGAATATTCCTGATAATATACTTCGTTTGTATGAAATAACTCGTGAAAAAAATACCTGTGTTCTTATGTTCCAAAATTACTTTATTTTGCCAGAAAATATAATTCTATAACCGCAGAAACATAACGGTTTTGAAAACTTCGGATAACCGTGAAAGATGGCGTGGCAACAAAAGTTAATGCCGAGTCGACAATCAGCTGCTTCTGAATATATGGTTGCAAGGTCGTAACCGAAGTCCCGACAAAATTTTGTTACATATTCGTGGAGAGTTTTGAAATGTGTCATTAAATTCTACAAACGTCAACTAGAAATTACTTGCAATGCTGATCTGTTGATTACAGCGACTACCTGCGGGAGGTGTGCGAATAAACTGCTGAATAACTACCGTGTTATTGGTGGTCAGGTAATGTACCGCGAGAACGATGGGTTTTCGCCGGATTCTCCCGCATAATAAGCTAGTGTTCTCTTTGGTGAACTAAACCCATAAATATTTATGAGAATTTCTCTGGCGCCGTAAAGCAGAAGTCGGAATCCGTTTCGGACTATTTTGTAAGACAGCCTTTTGACCTGTACAATAAGAAGTTAGCTGCATTTTGTAAGTACGTTAAATATCGCTGCATATTATAATATACTTTTTATAAATATGTCCCTTTTTAACAAACATGATATATAAAATATCATATAATTAAAAAATACTAGATTTTTTTAAATAAATTTAATTAAATTAATTAACATAATTATTTATAAATTATTATTATTAATAAAATAGATATAAAAAAAATTCATTGATATAAACTTTGCGAGGGAGGAGGATAACGGAAGACAACTTTTCCAAATATCTACATTGTAACTGTTTTTACCTCTTGTACTATGTTTCAACATTTTTAATACATTACAAAAAAACACAAACACACACACACCCAGAGAGGGGGGGGAGGGAGAGAGAGAGAGGGAGAGGGAGAGAGAGAGAGAGAGAGAGAGAGAGAGAGAGAGAGAGTGACACGTCGAGGGAGGCAACAGAAAATCCCATAATTCAAAGGGCAACGGCAATTATTTCTGACAAGCTTCCATCAATCTGTCTTGTTTACAAACCCGCATGTCCATGTATTTACACACATACGGTCATCTATAAATACACAGCTAGTACCAACAGTACGACATAACCCGCTATCCATATGATCTCAGGCCATCAGACGTCCGATATTTGATAACAATTCTGATAATTCAAAATAGTGACACATTACAATTAATTAATAGCAATATTATCACAGTCATTATTCTAACTAACAGAAATTATTGTTACTTATAGTATCATTATTAATACATCGATTTAACGTTCAGGTTGACCGAAATGTACATAAAATATCACTACGACAAGAAGAATTAATTTACACGATAAATCACGTTTTAGATTTAAAAAATAAATATATTAATAATTAAACTGCTGTAATCAGGGAATACAAAAAAACACCCTCATAAACCTATGACGCTCTTCCACGTTTATGTGCACGTACTACATTAACTGCTTACGCGAAATAAGTAATAAAAAAACACGTATTTCTATCATTTTGAAAGAAGGGAATAAGTTTTTAAAAGAAAATATAATATGTAAAGTTGATTGAATCTCTAAAACTAATCGTAACTTGGCACTCTTCAAGTAACTGAAAGATTAAGGAAGTTAGGTCTGTAGTAAAGTCTACTTTCATAGACTACAGCCGAATACCGCGTGATATCGGTTAGAACTACATTCGATTCATATTTAAGTGGTGCGAGTGTATCTGCGAATTTCGCTTTTGATAACAAATACTAAAGAGTGAACTAAATGCGATAAACATAAACAGAACTGTTCCTTGGATTTTTGTAAGGTCACCTCGAATACAGAATATCATAAAAGAAGCGAAAACAAATTATAAGGTACTGCACCTCAGGATCGAGAGACCTTACATTTACTGCATCTATCATATTTTTATCTTAAATATACGAGAAAAAAATAAAATTCAGTGATTTTATGTTTTCAAATCCGCTTCATGGAAATCATTCTCATTAGATTTCCAGGAAGCGCAATCCAAAGAATTATTTAATATACATTTTTTAACAAAAAATTTAGGAATTATAATAAAATAGAATAAGCAACTCTTACAGAGGAAGTAAAATCAATTCTCACAAAGATAGGTTTTTCAGATCGGTAAATAACAGTTTAAAATTTTCTTCGTTTATTAAAACTACCATTAACTTAAACATTTGAGGTTGCGCCAAAAAAAATGGCCTGAAATCGATCGAAATCGTTTACCTCTTTAAGTTATATTTCATTAATTTATAGGTGAAGCGTTTTTATATATATATACACACACACGTGTATGTATGTGTGTGTGTGTGCACTTGTTACAGGAATGGACCACCAAATTATACTTGAACAGCTCTGCCGAGGGTTAGGCCCAAATTTATCACGTACTAAATAAATCTTAAGGGAATAAAAACCAACCCACCCGGTTGGTTTATTGGTAAAATCGTCATCGCAAATCAGCTGATTTCCAAATTGATAATTCTAAGGTTCAAATCCTAGTAAAGTCAGTTTACTTTTATACGGATTTGAATACTAGATCGAGTATACCGGTATTCTTTGGCGATTGTGTTTCAATTAATCACACGTCTGAGGAACGACCTGAGACAGTACAAGATTACCACTTCATTTATATTCATACATATCATCCTGTGATAGTTCCGGAGGCTAAACAGAAAAAGAAAGAAGGGAATAAGGTAACAAGTTTACGTATTACAGAAAACTAAAAATATTCAGAAAACCCTTAAAACTGGAGTAAAACGAAAAAAATTTGAATTTGATAGCAGATCTTATGTTAGCAATCTATAAATAAATAATGGAACTACAAACTAGAAAAAAATATTACAGGAATGTGAAAAACTGGGAATGAATGAAATCCAATAATTAAAAAAAAAAGTAACTAAGCCCGCATCGAATTACAAATTGTTACAATATTTTGATAGTAATTATACTCTACCGTGTAGTTTTGTTACTACAAACAAAAATTGTATAAGAAAAAGTTTCTGAAATGTAGAAAATGATAATAAGAGGAAAGCGGAGAAGAAATTGACAAAATACGTATTTCGTTTATTTTAGAAAGAAGTTTATAATTAATAATGACAATTAAAAAACAAATAAAAGCAAAATGATATTTAAAAAAAAAGAAGATACATATGGATAGATAAATAATCGGAAAAAAAATCTGAATCTATATTTGTTTCTTAACATTTTAATGTTTTACAAAGTTTAAAATAAAAATTTAATAACTATTTTATAAAACGAAGAACACGATTAAATTTACTACACATGTTCTTAACTAAATTTTCAAGTTAATAGTATTACCTCAAGCAATTAAACCAATAAATTTCACATGGAAAAATAGAAATTAAGATAAACTAAACCGTAAATACCGGCTCGAAAAGAATAAAATCAAATCTAAATAAGGAACAGGAATCGGAAAATTTAATGAAGATAGGATGATCCTAATTAAGATACATTACACAAAATAATATCTGGTAAGATTAAAATAATCCTCACCGAATATATTAAACTATGAACATTTAGTAATTATAATAAAATAGAATAAGCAACTCTTACAGAGGAAGTAAAATCATTTCTCCAACATTTAAATCTCGTCTGCGTAATACGATTACAGAGTAAAAACAAAATTAAAATGAAATACAATACGCGATCCCTGTTGGGAAATTTCAAATAAAATGAGACCTTTAAAAAACAAACAGGCCTATTTCGAACGTTTTACTTTAAGCCATTAAATAAAAACTCACGCTGCAATCCCGACAAAATAAAATATTCATCTATATAAAGCAAATAAATAAACAACGCTGTTGGAGAAAATTAAGTCGCTTAATGGGTTTAAATAGAAATAAACCGAGCTTAAATAAATAACAATAATAAATGTTCTATTTACTAAGATTTGTGCGGGTGTATTTTTTAAACGTTAATTTAATAAAACGTTGGAAAAACTTAACGTAAATATTTACTGCGCTTTCTACGAGTTAATGAAAGAGTTATTCAGCGATTTAACTACACGCAAATTACACACGTTGTTGTACGTTGCACGCATGTAGATTATAATAATTTTTTATTATAACATAATAAAACATATCAGAGTGAACAAAACATATCAGAAAAAGCATGTCGGAATTCTTTTTTTGTGACGGTTTCCAAACCGCACATCGAAAAACAATTGCCTAGAATTTAAATAAAATATTTTTACAAATGACTCACAAAAAATTCCAATAATTTTCACGAATCGAAACCGTAGCCGCTGAAGTTGTAATATTTGTATTGTTTGGAAGTCACTAGGGAGATTTAACATTTTAACATACAAAGAACAATTAATATAAATTATATTACAGGAATATCACTAGACAATAAAACATTGTTATACCATTAGCAATCGACTTCATTTGTATGTAAAAATAATATTGCACTCAATCTACAATTTTTATACACGTTTTTCTTACAACAAAACAAATCGGCGGCTAAGGTCATAACAAAGTGCCTTCCGAACCGACAATGCTCTAGACGACCATTTTTAATATCTAGAATTGCAACACGTACTTTTTATACTGTAAAAGTAATAAGAAATCTAAGGCGATTTAAAATACAGTTTTAAGTTTATAATTTCGATAAAAGCAAGGTTTTATATTTATTTAATTATTTCTTTGTTAATTATTAAATTATAAATAATATTTTATTAAACTTTTTCAAATAAAAATTCCTGTATATAAGAAAATAGCGCTTAGTATGCCTAAATAAAACAGCCAAACTGAACAAAAATTATGTTTATATCGTAAGCATAAACATAAAATTTAATGCGATAAAATAACAAAAATTAGGTAAATCAACAAAATTTAACTTTTAATTCCATAATGTTGTTGCAAAGTGAAATATTTTTTTTTTCTTTAAAAAAAAAGCCTCTTTTAATCTGATTTAAATTTCTTTATAACTTTGAAATACAATAAACACACGTCTGTCAAAAAATTATATCTATTATAGATTTAATAGCGGTATGCAATGAAGAATTTTTCTTTCACTTAATGCAACTGACAAATTTTTACATACGTTTATCATAACAAGCGACAAATGTTAGCCTAATATCATCCTTCATTTACGAAGTCTATATTTTGGACGGATTCAAATAAAGACCCGTTGTTAAATGAAACTGATAAATCGGCATTAGCGCAAATCTTGTGTACTGTATCACCACTAATCTGCCGTCTTTTGTACCGCGTGATTCTCCTAGAAGGAGTAACATTAAATTTATTCTGCACGGGTCGATTCCTTTCCGACGATGAACATCTGGACTGACAACAGAAAATTTTTGTAATAAATTGTAATAAATTTGAAAATTAGTAATAAATTTTTATAAAACTTTACTAAAGAGCTAACTTAATAAAAAATCTAACATGAACAAAACCGAGTGGTTATCATTTATTAAGCGACAATAACAACTTTAAAAAAAAAAAATTAAAAAAATCTTCTACTCTGAAAATATAACATCATAAGAATAAAGTTTAAAAAATACTGTACAAATGTTTTAATAACTCACCACTTATTGTAATTTATTAATTTTCTAAAGAGAACGGTTCAGAACTTACCTAAAACCAAAGAAAAACACAATTACAACACAGTTACAAATAAATAATTCAAGATATAAATAAAATAAAAATTAATTTTAAAAACTCACAAAGGGGCTGTTGGCTGTTAGGTAAAAAAAAAAAAAAAAAAAAAAAAAAACTGGCAACCGAACTGCATTGCCGGCGGACTACGGCGGTATAGTTACTTTCTGGCCAGAAATTTTTTTTTTGAATTCAATCATTTTAAGCTCTGTTATTTTAAACTGTTACTGGTAAAATAATTCCTTTTAATTAAGAACAATAAGAAAAATTACGAATTTTTTCCCACATTTTTATATAAAAATATTTATTTCTAATTTTATGATACATAGTTAAATAAATAAATACAAAAAAAAAAAAATTATTTCTATATTTGCGAAGGACTTAATGAAAGATGATCGGTGGGACACTTTTTTTGCGTTCTTGTTTTACTTCCAAAATTTATAAAAGTTTTCGTAATAAATTTTTATTTTATTTTAAAAAATAATAACAAAATTAATTAAGCAATACATAATTACTTGAAATTTTTGAAGCCAAGAAGCTCAAAAATAAAGAAAAAAATAAAACGTTTAATATTAGTTTATAGCATTATAATTAAAAAAAAAAAAAAAAAGTTTCGACTTTTTGAGAATTTCGGGGTTCATACTTCAGGGAAATTTTTTAACGACTAAATATTTACTAAAATTGATTTCAGATAAACAAAAATCAAAATTTTAAAAAAATTCTGATTTTTTTTAAATATGGAAGGAGTTTTACCATCCGAGGTGGGAGTATTTAAGGTATTTTAGTGACTATACTTTAATGACGAAAAAATTTTTTTTTCGATTTTGTGGATCGTATACACAAGGATCAAGCATTCGGATAAAATTTATTTTTAAACAAATAATTTTATGTAATAAATTAAAAAAAAAAAAAGAATTTTAAAATTGTTTAAAAAATACTAAGACACTTTTCAAAGCAACTCAAAATAATCAAAGTTGTAATTTTCTAGAATGGGGGAAATTTTTATTTTTTTGAAAAATACTAAAGAGTAAGGGTTATGAAAAATTATTACATTTTTAAATTTAAAATTCAATAGGTAACTTTGGAAAATGGATTGAATTATAAAATATATATTTTTTTAAATTTATTATAAAAAAAAAAAAATAATTTTTTTTTTCTAAAGTCCACCGGAATGGGACGGACCAAAACCTTTAAGTCGTTTGAAGGCCCATCGATGTAAAAAATATAGATGCAGAAAACTCCCATTACCTCATTTTTGAAGCAAGGCTAGATAAAAAAAATAAAATAAATAAATGAGATCATATTTTCTTAAGGGCTGAATATTAAATAAAAATTTTCGGTGATTTATGATCTTCTTGATTACAAACTTCAATTTTTGTAAAAAAAATTTTTTTTTTGTTTTGGTCACCTCTTTTTCCAATTTTTTGCAAAAATTAACACGTTCTTTCTTCTCGAAGGAAGCACTACCCTTTAACCAAATTTGAAGAGAACCAACCGCTCAACGGAGTCCTAAGTTATAAGACCAAATATAGACCAACATACATATGTATGTACTTACGTCGCACAAATGTTTGAAAAAAATGTTCTCGTTACAGCTGTAGAAGCACATATCGCAACAGCCGGGAAAGTAAAAATTCATCATTTTACGAATTTTTTTTAAAACATTCAATGAAATCATTAGATTTAATCCATTAAAATCATATATCAATTCCTTTTATTGGATAAAAATACAGCCGAACATTTAGGTATTAAAAAAATATATCGTTTTGTAGAGTATGTGAATTAAGTAATTAAAAACAAGTAAAACTTCCTTATACGTCTATTAAATTTCATAGACACGTTTCTAAAAAATTATAAGTACATAAAATTTTATTTCATTAACAACTTCTAATATTTGTTTTTTTTTTATCGTAAGTTTTTTTACAATCAGAGATTATTAATAAATCAATATATTTAAATTTAAAACAAATGAGATGAAATCTGATCGAACTGATGTGCCTTCCCTTGTATAATCCAAATATTTCATAAATTACAATATTATTTGGCTATAACTTTGGAACCAATGAAAATAAGTACTACTTATGATAAATCATTGAAAAGCTCTGAATGAGGGCTTATTCCTGCAGTTAAGAAAAAGTCCAAAATCCAAATTCTTTTGGCATTTCTCCCGCCACCATCCCAGTCCAGACCGAATGTCTGTGCCACGAAGGGATAATGAGCCTCTAACAGTTAAGCGACCAATATCCGATTTAGCTCACTAGAACTAATCTAATTGCGTGAACGGAATAAGCGTGGCGCAAATCACCATTCGCTTTTTTGTCCAACCGTTCACCTGTCATATATTACAAGTAAATTGGGTAGACGCACACCGTCTACACTAAAATATATGACTCGTCAATAAATAAAATTTACATTGTCAAAAGACAGCAATTCGCTGCACGCCTAGGTTGCTGGATGCCAGCAAGTATCTGTCTACCGTATTACAGCGCTTGGAGCTATAATTGGCTGGTGGCCGATTGAACAAAGCAACCGCATCAAGGAACTCCCACACGGTCCGACAATGCGGCTCTCGCCATATTGACTCGCTGTTTGTGAGTGGCCAATGAGTGCACAAATTAGATGTTACAATAGTCCTAAATTCATAATTTCAACATCCTACGACTAATCGTTTTTTTAAGTTTTGCGAAATACATACGTATATACGTCAAGCCGAAACTAATCAAAATGGATTCAGGGATGGTGAGAAATGGGTATTTCCGTTAAAATCCGATAACCGAAATTTTTCGCGATCATAATACTTCCTTTATTTCGTGTAAAGAAGTAAAAAAGGTAAATAAATAAAATAAAAAATCACGTTAAATCGCTTGTATTTATATTTGGCTTCATCAATCTTCCCACGGAGAAGCAATCTTTATTTTTACAGATACGTAACGAGATTATTTGAATTCTCCCTCCTGAGAGACGATAGGTTCATTTCCTATCTATAAAAGAAATGATTTTACGCTTTACAATTCCAATATTATTGATCGGAAAGAACTCCGCATTTCTATTGTTCCTTTTTACTAAATTTTAGAAAGTAATTTTAAATAATTTCTATGCATATCAGTGATCTCAGAAAAGGGAAAATCGAGACAAAATATTAAAGTTGGATTTTTTTTTTTTTATAAGCCAAGACGCAGAACCTTCGAAACGACATCTGACTTTATTTAAGTATTTATATTACTTTTTGAATGTGGAAAAAAAGGAAAAACTCGTACCGTTATCAGAGTGTATTTTATTTATAAATATATTCAATACTAACTCTTTGAGCAGCATTTTTTTTTTTTTTTATGTGTTATATATTTTTTCAAATTTTTTTACTAAAAGCACTTGTATAATTTTAATTATCGTCTTGGTATACATTTTACATACGAATTTCCAACATGTTTCGAAGCATGTTGCATCAATCAATCATGTTGGAACATGTTTCGCATCAATATAATGCTGCGAAACAGGGTATCAATATCATCAGGGAACGAAAAAAATCCACAATTACTTTTCGTCAGTCTCACATACAAAAAAATGTTGTGTGTAACATTGTGTTTTATGCATGTACGACTAACAAAATGTAATTGTGGATGGATATTTTTCCACTCCCTAATGATGGTGATACGTTAATGCGGCCAAAACTAGTAGTAAATTTCTGTGAAAAATTTATGATAAGACGACAATTAACACTATACATGTGTTTTAGTAAAAGAAAATAAATATCATTAGATTTATAGTACGCAGAACAAATTCGTAAATTTTAGAATTTTGAATTCGTAATTTCATAATGAAATAATTAATATTCTCATAAAAAATTTATACAAAAATTTGTATCACATTTAACAAGGATAATATATATGTAATTAACTCTTTCAAGTAGCATTTTTCTAAGGATCTGATGTCATCGACAGGAAAATGACGTAAAAATAATAATACAGTAACATAAATCGATAAAATATAGCATTTTAACTCGGCAGTAATTCGCAGAAAGAAATAATGGATGCGCGAGAAATAAAATCAAAATAATAAACTTTTTGTTTTGAACCGCAGGGAAATTTATTAAAAATTATAAGAGATTTCACGAGATTATTTTTCTGTAAAAATTAAAACGCGCAGAGCTTATGAAAGCGGTGTAAATAAATCTGCAACACCATGGGAAATAAAGACAAAACCGCTAACCATTATTGTGTTACTGTTTTCATTTATACTGAGATGAGTTTAAGAAACAGTTTTTCTTTTTTCCATTTATTATCTATGCCTTGCAAGTAATTATTTTTATATTGATTTTAATTTCTAACAATTAGAAATTTTTTTAAACCCTTAATTTAAACCATCAAAACATTACATAATTATAATTAGTAAAATATTATTATAATTACTTCGGAGCTCGGAAATATTAATAAAAATAAATTTAAAAACTCGTTTTATTGTCAATATCCAAGAAAAAAAAAATTTTAAACCTGATGTGGAGACTACACGACTTCCATGTACGACTATTAATTATTTTTTTAAAAGAAAAGTACAATTTTTTTTTTCTTTTTAATTGAATTAATATTTATCGTATAAAGGTTTTTACAATCAGTGGTTAATAATTATTAATAAATCAATATATCTAAATTAAAAAAATTGATGTAGACATCACGTGACATCGGAAAATTAAAAAATAATATGATTCTAAACTATAATTTTCAATTAATATTAACTAATCTGATGGCATACATACACACATATGTAATAATGCCAATTAAATTACATATACACATTTTTAAAAGTCCATAAAATTCAAAAATGTTCCCAAAATCCAAATGTTTTTGGATTTTGGACTTTTTTTTAACACTTTTGGTTCAGTCGATTTGAATCAAAAGAGGAGAGTTGTAATTAAAAGATATAACAGTCCTAAATCCAAAATTTCAACATTCTACGGCTAATCGTTTTTAATTATGCGAGATACGTACGTACTTACAGACGTCACGCCTAAATTAATCAAGATTGATTCAAGGAAGGTCAAAATTATACTTCCATTACTTCGTATAAGGATGTAAAAACTTAACAGAGTTTAAGCTGATTAACATTGTTAATCAGCTCAAAATGCAAACAACAAAATCAGACAAATCAAGAAGTTGAAATCAGACAAAATGCAAAAAATTCGTCTAAATACGTAAATTTAAAAAAAAACTCACTTAACAACACATATTAATATGCACGTTTAAAAAAGATCCTAACGATGCAAACAAAATACAAATTGACGGTATAGCTAGGATCAGAAATAATTAATATCATCATCAATCATTAATGATTAATATCAGGAACAATTGACTATACGAGTATAACAGGCCAAAGAACATAAGTTATTTTTTAGAGCAAATAATAAATTATATATATATATATAGAAACGGAATGAACTTTCCTTGTACACCTTTTAAATATCCTTACTTCCTACTTTCCATCTCATTATGGTATATACACGAATAACTTGTAAACGTAGAAACACATCAAAACAAGAAGTTCGTTATAAAAAAAAAACTCGTAGGAAGTACTTATGATGTGAATAACTACAAAGGTTGAAAAAGTTTATAAATGAAAATAGATTTATTTTTCGATTCTAGACACCGTTAAGAACGAAACAAGAACACGTTCGATTCATTTCAAAAGAGTTCAACGAGATTCATTTACTATACTTCACATTTCTTCCTCCTTCTTTAACATTTTGAAAAAAAAATAAATACTTTGTTAAAAGACCTGAAAAGAAGGAAAAGAAAAAAAAAGAAGAAAATCTACTGAATCGCTTAAGTGGAAATTCTAACGATCCTTAACCCAGAATATTGAATCGACTGCAAAAAAAAAAAAAAAAAAAAAAAAAACATAAATATACTAAAGTTAATGGAAAGGAAAAATCTGTCTATTCTTTGAAATCCTTAATCATTCAATTAATATAAATAGAAAAAATTATATAAAAAAAATGTTATGGGAAGAATCAATAACAATATATCTTTCCTGTTACAAGCACAACAGGAAACCCGGCAAAAAAAAACTTCACGAAATATAACATTTTCAACTGATCTCGATTAATTAATTACTTTAAAAAATTAGTTAATCGATTTATCAATGCTAATTAATAACTCATTCAATTTTTAACCCCAACAATTAGATTAATTTAAAACACAAACTTATAACCAAACAACGATTATCTACTACTTGGCCTTTTTTTGTTGTTTTTGTCCGGAAAGTATCTAGGTTACTATATAATTCTCGATATAAAAATGTAAGGTTCAAATCCTAGTAAAGACAAAAATTTTTATACGGATTTGAATACTAGATCGTGGATACCGGTGTTCTTTGG
>JAAAKQ030181690.1:0-30005 GCA_010016005.3 Zanna intricata | reverse complement strand
TGAAGAAAACATTGAGCGTTCACATGAAATGGTTCTCTTAGATAAACGAGTAACTATTGACGAATTGGCACATCGTCTGCAAATTAGTCGCAGTTCTGCCTATGAAATCATCCACAACAGACTTGGGTTTCATAAAGTTTGCGCAAGATGGGTCCCAAAACGACTCCATTTCAATTATTAGATTTAATTTTATAAATTTCACATAGTTTGTTATTTTATATCCAAATTAGTAGGTAAAATAATTAGGAATAAAATTAATTTAACTTCATTCAATACATTTAATAAAAAAAATGGTTACAAATTAGTAAATAAATTAAATAGCTTAAATGTAAATAAAGATACTAGAATGGTTGGTTGTGACATAACATATATACTAGCATACCTATAGACCATATCATAAAGATAATACAAAATAAATTAAAAAGTAACTAAGAAGATCCAAAATTTTTTAAAGGTATCACCATTATAAGAAATAATATATTAACGAAACTATTTTGAATTTAATAACAGATATTATACACAAAAAAATACCTTGCCTATGGGATTTTTTCACTATCGATAGTTATGTCAGAAATATATTTATAGTATTTTGAGAGTAAATTTGTTGATGGCATCAGTCACACAAGTTTTAATATGAATGAAGTATGTTGATAGTATTCTCATTGTATTTTACCCAGTAATAAACAATGAACATCTAATATCAAACAAATTAAATTCATATAATGAAAATTTCAAATTCACAGTTGAATTTACTAACAAATTACTACCTTAAAACCAATTCATAATGAAACACAAAAAAGTGAAAGCAGATACATGAAGTATTTATACATTAGTAATACAGTGTGTTTGGAAAGTTGCTGTGCAGTATGCTTTAGAATTATGTGGTGCATTCTGTTCTTTCAGCATAAGGTAGGTTGTCCTGTTTGGTTCATTGGGAATTGCTCAGTAATAAATGAAGATGTCAGCTGTTGAGTGGTGATTGAATATGGTTAGTTTTGTTTTATTTAACAGAATCAATAGTTGCAAAAAACGTAATGTTTCTTTTGGTAGAGGAATGCATTTTTCTCATTGAACATATACTATTAAAGATGACAAGTATAGTGATTTAGAGAAGTACAAACTTTCTGAAGTTTCCAAATAACCTATCCTATTCCTCACTGCAGTCCAATTCAAACTCTTATTGAAACATTTCAGGCAACATTATCTATTGGAGATGCTGATTGAAGTGGAAGACCACACCTAAACTAAACAAATAGAAGCTGCTTGATATTTCAAATGCTATGGTTGAAAGTCCATCAAAGTCAATGTCTAAGTTAGCACACCAGTAAGATATCAGATTTCCTACCATGCTTTACCTTTATCATAAAGCTATAAAAAAAGAATTGAAACTTTTTCCCTGCAGAGTAATACCTATTGGTCATTCCAAAAGGCTAAATAATTATCAATAGTTATAACACTTTATTGACCAAAATTCTGTAGGTATCCTTGATATAAGATTTTTTTATAGATGTAACATGGTTTCATTTGGGAGGGTCTATTAATTCATAAAATACATGACCGGTCGACAACTAATCCTCAAGAACAGTCACTCCACAAAGTAAAAATTGGAGTCTCGGTCGATGTGAGTAGAACATGCATTGTGGGTCCAATATTTTTGGAAAATACAGGTAATAGTGATCGTTATTGTGCTGTTTCAGGCCATAGAGTTTTTATAACAGGCCAGTGACTTTTTATGAAACATCTTTGGTAAACTAATTATTTCAAGGGGTTTATAGTCTGTACGGTCACCAGATGTGACTCCTCCAGATTATTTTCTGTGGGGGGGGATCAGCTAAACAAGCAGTGTATTACAACTGACAAATAAAAAAACTGCAATAAAGGCATACATATGAGACCGTCCAGTAAATCAGCTGGTTAAAGTGTTTGAAAACAACTTGCAACATACGCAATATTGTATTGATGTTGGAAGAGGTCATTTGACATTTCTTTTATAAATTGTTCCACTTACTGTAGTATATGTTTCTATAAAATAAGGAGATAAAAATACAAAATAATAATTAAGTTTCTGTAAAATAATGAAATAAAATATAAAGTAATAGTTAAGTTAGTTTCATCTTTTGATAATTCTGGTGCAAAGCAACTTTCCAAACACTGTATCATTGATAATATTACTAAAATATAAAACCATTACGAAGTAAAGAAATATTTAAATCATTATACAAACCGAATAACCATGTAATAAAATATCTATAAAAAAAACACAAAAATAATAATAATAAAATAAATCTATCTGGAATTTATAAAATGCAGTATTTACAGCTTTTCTCCCTGGAGTATGTGTGTGCATATATATATATATATACACACACACACATACACCCATATGAGAAGCATTGACTCTCCAAGAGGAGACCAGGCACTAGAAGCATCTGCTCTGACGTATTTGTTTTGGAAACTAGAGAGGTGCTTGAATGTGAAGGGAAGTTTAAAGGAATGTACAAATATACTGTCTTACCTTTAAACTTACTTTTCTTGATAACCAAAAGAGATACTGAAAAAGACAGCCTTTTTTTTATAGAAAATCTAATTTCAATGCTGCTAATGGTTTCCACATCCATTGGACTATAGATAGAATATCGACAAAGAACATATCCATCCAGTTGTTACCACAAGCTATTAAAATGGACATCATCTTGAAACGCTCAAACACTTTGTAACAATAATCATCCTATGTTTTTCTAGGTATAAAACAATGTTCATGTAAAATTTTGCTGAATTTGTAGTTTCTGTGTGAAAGAGTAATAAATGTGAGTCTGAAAGTACACTACTAAAATGTTAAATATTTATATATAGAATAATTAAATGAAGGTGTGTGTGTGTGTATTGTTTTTGTTTTGCACACTTAATAACTTAATATTTCCCAACTTACACAGATTTTTTATTTAATGTGTTTACTAATTATTTTTTCCTTTATCTTTTGTTAGACTGGATATTTTCTTATTTACGTAGTACATGTACTATCATTTGTACGTATCTATACTATTGTTTGTGATCTGGGATCCACAAACTATAGAAAATCAATCTGAGTTTTAAATAGATCAATAAAATAATTAAAGTATGTTAATTTTTAAAATTTGTTGCAGATTCCAGAGAGTAGTTTTAATGCTTGCCATGAAGCAGTATTAGCTGTTGTAGCACGTTATAATGGTGAATATCAAATGCCACATCGTCAGCGGCTTGTATGGCGTGTATCTCAACGTACTCTTCGCTATCTGCGTCCAACTGATAAACTTGTTAAAACTTTGCCGACTATTGCAGAACACGGTCAACTTCATATTCCTTCCAGAGCCAGGTAATTATATCTTTGACATAATTATGCTACCTTAATCTATCCTTAGAAAGTCATACTGATGCTAATTTTATCTCTATCCTTAATTAATTTTTACTGAAGTAAAAAATTGTAATTAATTTAGTTTATTTTTTTTATCACAGAAGAGGAAGCAGCAGTAGTTCTGATGACAGCTGGGGAAGTGTTTAAAAAATATTACAGAAGAAAAAAAACAAGAAAAATATTGAAAATGTATTTAAAAATATATATTTTGTCTTGTCTTAGAAGTCCCTTTACACCTATCTTCTTGCACTGCTTGAATCTATTGCAGTTTATTGGAAAAATGAAATTTGTAAAGCAAAAAACAAAAAAAAAAATACAAAATTATTTACAAAAAAAAATTATGTAGTTGTAGTATCTTATAATAAAGTGGGTTTTTAACTTTTTAAAAATGTCCACTGGATCGTAAGATGACAGCTTATTATTTTTATTATAATTATTACTGTTATTGGTTTTTGTAATTGTATTAAATGAGAAAAAATATATACATTTTTAATTTTTTTTTTTTTTTTATTGAAAGCTGTATTTTATTATTTATGACAAAATGTCATGTCTGACTTTTCTTAATTTATTGTAGTGTTAATTTTTATCTTTGATAAAATCTGATAAACAGATTAAATTTGATTATACAGTAAAATCCCATTTATCCAGATCTTCAATATTAAGTAATCAATGTAAATAATTGTGTAATTTGAGTTTTTAATAAAATGCACATTAAAACTATACTTTGTAATAAAACATGGTTGCTCATTTAAATTATATGAGTATCAGGTCATTTTATTCATCTTAAGAACAAAAATTTATATTTTAAACAGTCTGAATGTATTGATCAATAGATAAATTTTAATAATTATTATTTTTTTCATTTTTTAACCTAAAATATTTCATTTTATTTAAGTCTTGCCATATTATAAATAATATTATATATGTGCGTATACACACACACACCAAACCAAATTTAAAAAAAAATAAATTTATTGTCAACCTGGATAAATGACTGTGGTGCATTGTAGCTATAAAAAAATTAGTACAGAGAATTATTACAAATTAATAAACTATTTTATGCCCATGGAGTTTGTAGAATTAGAGAAAGAGGTCAGGAAATATATTTTATTTCCATTATTAACATTTAATATTGAGATCTAAAACAGTATTTTTTTTTAATAAAAATGGGTTTGCCCCATTTTTTATGTTTTTCACTTGTAATTTTCAGGATAGGCCGACCTATCAAAATGAGCAGATGGGTTAGTTATATTGAATTAAAAATGTTTTATAATGTGTTACAATAGACTGTAAAATATATATATATATGTGTGTGTATACATTAATTAAACTGATTTTTGATAAATAGTAATTTATATGCATATTAGTAAATTAGTTTAGGTGATGTATTATTGGTTTAAAAATATTACAGTTGATTATTTTTGCTGTAAATCGTGCAGTCATACGACTTATTAATTCTAGTAGTATGATGGTTTCAATTGGCACTTCAAATTAATGAAGTAGTGTACTAGTATACCGTATACATTTTTTAATTTAAACTTATGCTTATTTTCCTCAGTATATTGTAAATAAACAGCATTTTAGAGTAGTTTTTGCTATATTTATTATTTCTAAAGAATATTTTTTTACATATAATATTCAACAAAAAGTTGAATAATGGGAAAATAGGCTTTAATGATTTAACCAAAGTTCTGGATAAGAAGCAGGGTTTTACTGTAATATTAATAATTTTAATTCGTAAAATGTTTGTTTTGTTTTAAAAATTCAATTAGAAGATTTAATAATTATTTTTCTGTTATCAAGTAAATGTTGATATCAATCAGATCCGTGGGACCAAATTAATTTTTACCTGACGAAAAATTTACAAAGGCACAAAGATATTTTACTGTATCACTGGAAACAAGTAAACTTGAATATCTATATATATATATCATTTATATTTATTCAGTTTTACTTGAGATTTGTTGAATGTTATGTATATATATATTTATGTAAGTTGGATATATTTACTAAAAAAAATTTTATGGTATAATAACTGAGAGAAAGTTTGTTACTATTTTTTTTTTTATGCCAGTTTTGCTAGTCTTTTTTAAGTTTAATTATTCTGTTTATATGATCAGATTATTATTTGGTTTAACAATTTTAAGCCATTATTTTATTTTTTATTTAATATTAATGGATCATCGCCTTACCATCTTTTTGCTGTTTTCAAGTGGCTTAAGATGTAATGATATCTCTTTAGTAAAATTTTATAATTTTTAATCATTTAACATGTTTTAAATATTGATATATATGGTCTAAATAGTTTTATGCAGGATGGATAATGCTGTTCCAAAATTATAATTACTTGCCTCAAAAATCTACCTAAAATGTAGACAGATATATATTGTTTGGATCAGCATACAGTAAAGTTTAATTAATTATATAAAATATTTTATATAGAACAAAAACATTTATTAGCTCATGAAAATTAAGAAAACATTTAATACATTATAGCTTTTTTTTTTTATCAATAAATGATCAAAAAATATTTATCAGTTGTAAATAAATCACTTTTATTGGTTTTTGATTATACAGTGCCCCACTCTCAACAAAAATAATAATAATTAAGTATGAGTAATATAATAATAATAATAAAAATATCTAATAAATGTTAATTAAAGTACAACATATAATTTCAGTGATATACGACTACCCAAAACCACTATTCATACTTCATAAATGGTTCTCTTTCATGTTTCCTTCCTTTTTTTTTCAAAAATCTGGTAGAATGCATTAAAAAAGATTCCAAATGATCTAAAGAACAATCCTATAAACTTTAACAATGAGAGTATTCAGTAACGGCATATTTTGATCTTTGGTCTTTGATGAAAAAATTTAGGCTTCTAAGTATAATCAAAAATTTGATTAATGATTACAATATATATTGCTATTTACAATGCTATGATGTGCAGCTGAAGCTTAAACAAATTGCATAGTCTTCAGCATGCTGAAGAATTTATATAGTATATATGTATAAAACCCTGAAAGGAATGGTGACATAATTTTTTATTTTCTCAGCATAGCTATTATCGGAAATCATATCAGAAAACAAAAACTAAACTGTTTTGTGCCTTAAGGAGATTTTATATAAATTGTAAATAATCTAAAAAAAAAATTTTATTCCATTAATAAAAATCAACTCCAAAATATCTATTTTTGTCAGACACTTGTGATTATGCATATCTGTATTTGGTTGTATAATTCTGAACCTCAGTGACAAGTTTTCTTCAAACTTGATAGTCAGGTAGTTTGGGAAGAAAAGAATGTATTAAAATGTAACAAACGGGGGTTACTTCAGCAAAACATTTTTCTTACAGAAGTTGATTTTTTTTTAATAAAGATCACAATTACAACAAAATTTTATTTAATATTTATCCTCTCCTCAAAAAATTATATATTTTTCTTTTTTTTTTAACTATTATCTTGCTTCAGAAAAGGATAAATGTGAGTTTTTTTTGCATCGGTATTTTATAGATCAATATGCCTTCAAAACACTATAAAATGTTTTTGTCTCTGTATTTCTCCAATGATCTGTGATAAATATTTTTTTAATTTTCAAACAATTTTTTAAAATTTATATTGAAGTTACTCATTGGTTTAAAATTTAAATTCTTTTTCGTAGGTATTACTCTTTAGTATTTCTTGAAAAAAGAAAAAAAAATTGCCAAAATTTCAGTTTCCTAGAAAATTATAAGTTTGTTTATTTAGATTTATGCTCTTTTGTATCTTTGCATTTTTTAACAATATTAAAAAATTCTTTTTTAAATTTATTTTACCCGAATGCTTCTCCTTAGTATGGGAGTCCCCAAATGAAAAGAAATTTTTTCAAATTTTAACGTTTTTAATGCTCAAAACATATTTTAAGTTATTTTCTAAAATAGCTTAATATTCCTCTCATGATAGGGAAGCTTCCACATTTTAAAATATGATAAATTTATAAATAAAATGTTAAATTAAAAAAAAAAAATATAAGTTTGGTAACTTAATATTATTCTCATTTTTGTTTAGTTAACTAACACTTCAATACTTATAATTAAAGTATTATTAAAGCACTAGAAATGGATGGTGTATTATTACAAATAAAATTTTAGACAATATGTAACAACTAGAAAACATTTTCTGTGAAAGTAAGTTAAACGATTTGTTAAAATATAACTAGTGCACCAATTATAAAGGGATATGTTCTGAATTATTAAGATTATAAATACTAAAGAAGTATCATCAAATCTTAAGTAAAAATTTACTAGTATCATTTTCTGTGATTGGGTTTTTTTTTGGCAGTTTTATGATTTAATTTTTTAATACATTATTTGATTATAAAGAAGAAGAAAAAGGAGAGAAAATGTATAAGTATATGTTGTATGCTGTAAAAAATTGCTTAATTTTTTAATGTTCAAAGAATGTGTAATTGATTAAAAATTACTGGCATCGCTAAAAAATAATAAAACGGTGCTGGTAATATTTCTATAATAAATAATAATTTATAGGTTAGAGAAACATTACAGTACAAATATGGATTATTAATTTGTAATATGATCTTAATTTAACAATTTTTTTCTTTTTAATACATCAATTGTGATCTCAGTGTTGCTTTTTTCTGTTTGTTCGTTTGTTTGCTGTTGTAGTATTTGATTGCGTTTTGTAGTTGTGAGAATAATAAAGCTTTTAATGTTCGTGTAAATATTCATTAATATACAGTAATCTTGGAAATTTATTCATATTTGCTGATTTATTATATTATTTACTGACTATTATTTAAAAACATTTTTTAAGGATAAAAATTATTTGTTTAGGCTATTTAGTATTATTAAAATTTCATTTTTTTTCTTTTTTTTTTGTAGTAATTATTGAGTTGTGTATATATATATATTTTCTTTTTTACTAAATATTATAAGTGATCTATCTGTGTATATTAATTATATATCAAAGAACTTCCAATGTTGTTTAGATTTTTATTAATAATTATTAATAGATTGTTATTATTTCATTATAAGTAATAGATGTTGAAATTAAATTTAAGAAAGATGAGAAGAATATTTTTGATGTGATATTGTTAAATGAATATATTATATTATTTAAGAAACACTATTAAAGAAAATTTGTCAATTGTGTCATTAAAAATTTTTATAATAATGAATGAAATTATATATAATTCTATATATATATATATATTGTGTATAGTTTGTATTAATATAATAATAATAATTATTATTATTATTTTTAAGTGTTAACACATTTTTGTAGTAATCTGTAGATATTTTTACTCAGCACAAATTGAAATAAAACCTGTGTACATTTGTTAAAAAATATATACATTTATTGATTTATATATTTATGTGATCATACCTGTTTTTCTTATTTTTTATATATGTTTCTTGACAGAAAGGGATGTACAGCCCTAGTAACAGGTTTTAATGTAATATATATTGTATTTAGAATTAATGTTGTAGGCATTCTACCTCTGTAGTTAGTTCTTAGACGGCACCACAAACTATATTGAAATAAGAAAATAAATACAAAAAAGAATGAGTAAATGGATTAATTTAAGAATAAATTAATGTTGCTCATTTTTTAATGATATGCATATAATTAATTATAAATATAATATAATCCCTTAACCTACACTCCTTAACCTTGATTAGAGAGCATAAGTTAAGTTTGGTTAGATTATATTTATAATTTCAGTATTAATTAAATAAAAATAATTCTACTATTTCTTAAATTAGTAGGAATTAAATTAGAAGAATTATTCATTCTTTTTTTTTAAATTTATTTTCATATTTCAATATAGTGTTTTAGTATTTCAGCAATGCCATCAAGAGCTAACTACAGAGGTAGATTGTCTTATATTACCTTACCTTATATTCTTTGTTGTTTTATCTTATTTTCCCTGATTGAAAGTAATGTAATTATGCATTATTTCTTTAGAAAAAGATTCATTAGATTTTTTTCCTAAATACTACCAGCTTTTCTTCTAATTGTAATGTATAAATAGGTGGTAGTCATTGTTGCTTTCTTTGTGAAAAATAATATTCATTATGCAGTGTGTGTGTGTGTAACTGAGTGAAGTTGTTGCTTATAGGAGTGAATATCACCTGTGTTTTGAAAGACTGCTTACTACTGATATTTAACAGTATATTTGGCTAGAAGAAGGGGCAATTTGAAATCGCTCCTCTATTAAACCGGGTATGGAATCATTATTCATGATTTAGATTTTTATTTGTTATTCTTGGTTTACACCTTTGAATCAGGTTATCTACAATCATTAGGTTATGACAACCAACCTACAAAATTAATGTATTTTTACTGAAATTAATGATTTTTTTGTATGTAATGTAGTGTATTCCTGTATACGTGTAGAATTATGAAGTGCTACTCCTGTGGAACTGTATCGATCAAATTTTGTTAGAATTTATTTCTTTACTGAATGATCAGTTATATAATAATACTTATGTTTTATATATTATTTGCTATTAACAATTAGAGCTGATAGTTATGTATTAAAAAAAGGTTTACTAACCCTTATAATAACAAGGTGTTGGCGCAACAGGCCAACCAAAACTTGTAGGAGGACAGGTAATGGTTAAACAGAAAAATACTGACGCATAAAAGCTTTGGTAGAAAAAGACTGTTATAATATAGCTTCAAAGTCATAAAACATAGACATACCATACATAATATGACAACAATTAACTTATATTTAAAATCCAAATCAATTACATTAGTAATGAATAACATTAAAATGTTCACTAAATATTATTTAGTAAAATGAATAATTACAGTTATGTTTTGATTATAAAATGATAGATACACAACACTATAAATAATAATAATAATATATGAACATAATAATAAACCTTTTACATAATTTCTGAAAATACTGTAGCTGTACAGTCATATAATCAAAGATAATTTAATTGTGAAACAAGTCTTCAAATAAGACAAAATAAAATGACCAGAATTTAAAAAATGGAATAATGCAACTTAATGGCACATAAAGAGAGATTTTATATACAATATATGTAAATATAAAGATATAAAAAAATATATATTATAGTGTTACTGCATACATTCTCATATGGAACATCTAGAAATTAAAAACAATATCAGAATTGCACTTTGTATAAAACCACTTTAGTTAAGGTCTTCTATTCTTTGATAGAATTAATCAAATAAATTATTATCAATAATTAATTATTATTAATGATAATCATAAATTTAGAGTATATTCAAAAGAAAAATTGTTTAATTTGTTAAGAAAAACACTAATAGAAGCGTTACTTTAACACAAATATTTGTACATATATATTACACTTTACGGCAACAATTACATGGAATCTGTTAAACCCTTTATATTAACAATATAAGACATAAATTTACAGTTATTAAATATGTAACGCTACTTCCAATTAAACATTAAAAAAACTCATTGTAGAATACTGCCACATAATAAGAAAAATTGATGATGCTTGAGGACGAGGCGTACAGAGTGAATATATATAGACGCATCCAGATATCCAGGACTACGGCGAAAACGTACGCTGAAGAAGAACAGCAACAATAAAGATCCAATAGGTTGAAATTAAATAAGGGAGGACTGACGAATGAACAAAGAAAAAAAAAGATAAAGCTGCTGGACAAGGCAGCTATTCATTCGCGTAACGCCGTGAATAAAATTTAAGACGAATATTCCAAAAAAATAAAACTGATAACAGTACCTCGACTGATATAGTTGCAAAGAAAATAAGGAAAAGTCACTAGCAGCGGAGCCGGGTTGGTCCCGAACAGCATGGAATCTAATTCCAGATGGAAGAGAATTATTAAAATGCGAAAGACAAAAGAAAACTGGTGAACCCAGGAGCCAGAGATCGTGTCTTGTTCACTATGATGGTAAATCCAGACTGAAGACAAAACGATAGGGAAAAAAAAGAGTGCTCACACCTGCAAGTGTGGGAACAGAGTGAAGACTGATCGTGGAAAGTAAATACAAAGACACAACCAGCTGCAATAATTGTGAAATATGGGTTTGTAGAATGCCACAACACTAAGTCAGGTACCCAACGAAAAAGTTTTAACAGGAGAGGAAATAATAAAAAATAAAACAATAAATCAAACTTAACACAGTGCGTTAGCACAAGGTATGAATCTTATCTGTATACATCAGTAATGTTAAAACTGTCAGGATATCAATCTCAGTATTTAATACATTTATTATTTTTCTCTACAACTAATATTACATGCTATAATTTTATTCATCTCTGTTCTTCACTGTGCTATTTGTGCAAGTTTTAAAATTTATTATTTTCATTGATTGGTTAATTTTTTATTGTTTTATTTATATGTAGTAGTTTTTTGCATAACTAGAAAAATGATTTATTTAATGACAATGAAACTAATACTACTTTTCAACATAATAATCTCCACCTACATTTAGGCAATTATACCATCTTTGGGTAAGATTTCTTATTATAATAGTAAAAAATTGTTCATTGTAATGTCTAAGTCATTCCTTTACAGCATTCTCAACCTGCTTATTGTTGCCAAACTTGATGCCATGTAAAAACTTAAAGGGCCTACGACCAAACAAAAAAAGGCTGTGCAAGATCGGCATTGTAAGATTGATGTAGCAATATTTCCCAACCCAATATTTGATTAGCTTTCCCTGTCTTTTTGTTTGGAAGGATCAAAAAAAATTGATGTTGCTAGATGGGACTATAAGGTGGATATGGCAATACCTTCTGATCAGGCTTTAAATAATTCTTCTGCATGATAATGTCTTTAGGTTGTAAAGTTCACAGTAGTTCTCACTGTTGTTAGTATGTTATTCTTCTAAGTAATTGCAGTAAATTGGGTCATAAATACAAGCTGAGGCATAAGTTTTGAAATTTTTCCTAGGACAAACTTTTATTTTTTCATAGCATACTCTTATATCTGGACTTCGGCTCAGAATGTGAATCAGATTTTCATTACAAGTCACTATCAGATCTAAAAGAGTATTACTTTCTACCAAAAACCAATGTTTAAGTTCTTACAAATATAAATTCAGATTTGTATGTTTGAGTTGGCCCAAATTAAATATGTATAGCAGTAATTTAGTTTATTAAGGTAATTGAATGGGCAGTTCCCATGCTATAAATTTCAGCAGTTTTCAAATTATTATTTTTTTTTTGTTCTTACAATTTTAACTGTTCAATACACTTGTAAAAATTATTTAGCTAATAATATTGTTATAACTTCCAAGTGAATTTCAGTCAGTTTTGTGCCTTCAGAAAATAAAAATCAACACACCATCCACAGTACGTTTTTCAAGTGAAGCGGAGATCTGAAATAAAAGAGATTATAAAGATGGAAATTCCTTTTGAACAGCTGATTTTTCTTTGTCAGAGGTCCCAACTTAAATAACAGAGTTTCAGTTTGTTATATTGTTATATTAAATAGCTTCTTTCACTGTTATCATTTATCTCTCTAATAATTGAATGATCCTTATATAAATAAGCAGCAATAACTTGAATATTCATCAAAATTGTCTGATTCTCTTCAGTTTTAAGATATTAGTTTTTGTAGATTTTTACAAAAACTAATGTTTCTGATAATTTTAGATTGTAAAAACAGTTCCATTTCACTATAACTTCCATATTCCATGTTTGTAATTACAGTTACTACCACATATAAGAATTATAATAATAATGTTATATAATAGTTTTTATTATTTTAATTGGTAGTAATAAGATATTTCATTATTGCTATTTATCAATTATTTTATTGTCTCATTGTACAATAGACCTTTTGTTGGGACATTCCTGATCTGGTTTAGCATCACTTAATGCAAATATTAATTAATTATGATTTATAGCAACAGTACTTTGCAGTACCTGTAGTTACTTTGATATAAAAATAAAATTAGTTATTATTTAAATCTGTGCACAGATTAATAATATGTTAGAACACAGACTTTTAACTGAAGCAAGTAATCTGAAACGACTTATTAATTTATTTCTTTAATCTGTTTTGTCTTCTGTCATAACATGTGAAAGTATCTCCATTTCAATTCTGACATGCCAGTCAGAATTGATTTTTCTATGAATTATGTACAAACTTGAGTTTCTGTAGTGAATAGAATAGATTTGTTACTTTTGGCTACAAAACCTGAATGATGGTAAAATAGTAAATAGCAGTAAACTAAAACTATTTAGCACTCATTTGTAGCAATAATACTTCTCTTTATTGTAAGTGAATATCATTTGCATCACTTATGACTTCATGCAACACTTCTTTAGTTTTAGAAGGTGTTGACTTTTCCATACATTAGTTTGTGATTTAGTTTAGGTTTAAAATGTATCCTTTTTTATCAATAGCAGTTATTCAATTCAAGAACTGCTCGCTTTCCCTTTCATAACATATAAGCAGTTATACAATTTATAGATGTGTCGCACCTTTTGCTCATTCAGTTAGTGTCGTACCTATCATGCTGCAGCTGTTTTTTTTTAATGCAAATGTTCCATTAAAATGTGATATACTTTTTGGTATTTGAGTTTCATTTTCAATCTAACCATTGTGAGATCTTTGTCAATCATCTGGCAAAAGTAGCAATGCTTGTGTTGTTTACAGTAGTAGACAGTCGGTGAGAGAAAGAATGGCTCATCAGTTGTACAATTTGTTCTTCCTAAAAACCTTTTATGTCAATGCTGTCGGAATCATCACCACATTTTTTCTATAGCAATTGAAAAATTATTGGCCCAGGAATGGCTCACAAAGTTCCAATTTTGATATATTTTCTGAAATTTTATGTAATCTGAGTTCATTTCTGCCTTGCCTTTGAACTGCAGAAGCATCATTATCCACTTAATAAACTCAAACAACTTGTATGGTCTGTTCATAACACTTCAAGCTACGCATTGCCAGTTGCCTTGAGTTGTTCTGTGTCTTCATTTTTGCATCTATGCACACAGCACATTACTTTTGTACCTGGGCAAACCCAGTTGTAATTAGCAAAAACTAAGAACATAGGGTTCTGGGTTTTTTATTTAAAACAAGTATTGTTTATTAGCCATATCTATTTAATCCAGGCGATAATAACACTTTAGCGTTTTTCGCCCCTGCAAAAAAAAAAAAAAATTACTTTTGCACAATCCTGTTCTATATTGGTCAGCCAACAGTTTTTACAAATATTTTACTTAACAGATATTATTCCCATAATTAATAATACAGACATATTTTATATGACATACCATTTGACAAATGAAGGAACAAATACTTTAAATTGCACATGAGCATTAGTCAGTGCATGGTGAGTGAAAGTGGAGGGAAGTAGGCTTGGTGCGCATTAAAATTAGTATATCTCGACTTCAATGTGGTAGATTGTTGTGTGAGGTATCATAATTGTCTCGTCAAATACTATCTATGCAGTTAACTATAACAGTGATAATATTGTTAAAAGGTCTAAAGAATTGTAATTAAATTTGTAAAGATTATCTGTTTAGATGAAATGTCACAGTATTTATCTGTTAAACATTTCAAATTTCTGTGAGAGACTGAAACAGAAGAACGTGAAGAAGCAAATCAAAAACACAAAAAATGATCAATGCTGAATGTCAGATCATTGATCTCTTGCCTTATATATCAGGTATTTCTTGTATCATAGATCTGCCTTAAGGTCTTGCTTGAGCCATTTGTCACAGTACACATGACATATTCTCATTCTATAATTTGTGGCCATGGCTCTGATACAGCCTCTGCTAATTTTATTTTTTACCTTATTCTTTATAATTAGTTTTCTTGATGGTTCATGTCAGGACAATCAGGTTACACATCATTATTGTGTAACAGCAATAATGATAAACAAATATTTTCAAATAATCGATAAAGTAATTTTTTGTTAAAAAAAAGTATCTCCATTGATGATATTACTTGGTAGAAACTCATTATGGGACCACCTCATATTCCTCTAGAAAACAAAATGACTAGTGAGGTCTGCATTTGATCATGAGTAGGGCTTGATATGGATAAAAAAATTTCACAGATCAGGAGGCCAGTGTATAGTTTATTTAATTAATTTGTTGTGCATAGATGTCATCATTATTTTTATGTTTAGCCACCAAAACCATTGTAATCAGAGGATGATCGATATAAATGTAAATGAAGTGAAGTCTTGCACAGTCTCAGATCGACCATTCCTGAGGTGTGCAATTAATTGAAACCCAATCACTAAAGAACACTAGTATCATTACCTAGTTTTGAAATCAGCTGATTTGTGATGATGAGTTTACCACTGGAATAATCTATGCGGTAAAGCCCTTCAGGGCTAGGAACAGAAGGGGTGGTGTGACAACCGGTAATGTCACTTGGTGGGCGTTATTCCCCTCGGGAGGGAACTCGAGATGGACCAATCGACGGGTATCCATGTTAGCAATCTTTAAGGTTAATGATGTGTTTGTAATATTTATATAAATAGATGTATGTAATTGTACAAAAGTTAGCAACATAAAATTTATACCATGAAAGTCAGTTTGACCTTCAAATTCATACTAATTCTGCCAGTGAAATTTTAAATTTCAATACAATACTAATGACCTCTAGAGCAGCATGATTTACTCTATTACAAATAGGAGCCTAGAAGGTGATGGCTTAGGGTGATTGTAGAATGAGTAATTAGTATGTTTTAAATTTAAGCTATACCAGAGATATTTGCCGTAACAAGATAAATATTGATAAAAAAAAATCATTCTGATTAACAAAAATGACAGTCCTCTAAACACTAGCAAATAACTTAAAATTTCATTACATTGTACAAGTAATGTCATAAAAAATAAATTATGTAAATCAGAATATGTTTAATTCTAGTATAATTGTCAATATTTAAAATTTATGAGTTACCCAATATCTGAGATGTGGGTTTCCATCCTCCTCCAAACCCAAATTTCAGTTACCCTGAAATGTGGGTTTGAAGGTTTGATGTTTGGAAAACGTCAGTTGGATGTAGAGAGTTCTGAATGAAGAGGTATTTCATAGAGTGGGAGAAGAGAAGGCACTTATCGAAATAATGAAAAGAAGAAAATGCAATTGCTCGTGACTGACTGCTGGTGACCATGTTGGGGGATTTGTAACAGGGAGGAAAGCAAAAGCCAGCTTCATTCGGAAACGAATGAAGCTGGTAGACAACATAAAAAGGGAAGAAAGTTACTACAAAATGAAAAGAATGATACAGAAACAAGCAGAATGGAAGGCGGCCATGTGAAGACCTGTCTTTGAGCAGAACACTTATTATTATTAACCTATGTCTCTAAGGTGGACTAAAATCCCATTTTTAATAGCATATGTGACCCATCGGTCGTAATTATTTTTCTATAACATTTTAGAAAATCATGGTCACAAAATTTATTAGTTAATAAATTTATAATAATAATGAGGCATATATATATATATATATATGCCTCATTATTATTATATATATATATATATACAGTATAAAATTTATACAATATATTACAGATAAGAATATTAGCCAAAAGCCCAATTTCAGTAATTTCTTTTTCAAAAATTAGCTTTAAAATCTAGATATTGTTTTAAACTTTATAGGTATTATAATTATGTTGACATATGCACAGCAATTTTTTAATGAGCAATGTACAAGGAGGGTGGGAACAATGAATTATTGTGATGAAAGTTACATTATATGCTGAGCATGCACTTAGTTAAACTTGCCAACTACCAACACCCTGATAAAAAAATAAGCTCTTTGTATTGATAGTACCCCTTTTTCCTTCCATCTTTATTCTATTATTTTTAGATAGGTGCAGTAGGAAGTGGATTGGTCACAGCTCTGACTCTATTTGTGGTCTTATACTTACTGTTTGATAGGGCGCCCACTTTCAAGCTACTAATTACTACTGTGACATATTGGGATGAAGAATCAACTGTCAATGCAGTTGGAGCTATCCAAGTGCTAATGTTTCCTGTTTTGGGGTAGCATGGATAGCCAAACTAGCAATTGAAATGTTTATTGGTCATTACTCAGAACATAAGGCCTAATCTGTTTCTGGTGAGATCTTAAAATAATAATCAAAGAATAAATTCTTTGCGAATCTTACAAACCACATAATTTGTGAAATATTGCAATCAATATATAGCTTTAGATGGCCTTCATTTTGGGTAGTTTCATATAGTAGGCCCTCTGGGCTGGTGGCGTCTCGGAATGTTATGATTGGGTATTCAAAATTGATTAACATTTGTGTAATAATTTTTTTTTTCGAACGATGAAAATTGATATGACGAAAGTTGAATTAATCTATAAGTTCATACTGACGAATCGTGATTTTCCGCTAGTGATCAGTACACGTGCTTACGTTTAGGTTATTGTACATTATTTTATAAAGAAAAACAATCATATAAATAAAAAAAAAAAAATTTAACGCCCTAAAAGGTAAAAGATAATTTTAGAACGGTATCTCAGAATGGTTTGTCAACAAGCTTTGGTGTTGCTATGTAAGACTATGTGAAAGTCATAAATTCAAATTGAAAATTTGTTGTTTCTACCAATTTTTTCTTATGCGTATTGCACTCCACTATTTAAGTCATTCACACGCATAAGAAGATATTGGCAAAAACATCAAATTTTTAATTTGAAGCCATGACTTTCACATAATTTTAAAAATCACCATCAAACCTTTTTGCTAGATCCATTCTGAGATACTCTTAAAATTATTTTTTACATTTTTTCGTTTCATTTTTTTTACATATTTTTTATTTTCTACATTTTCGTGCATTTAATATAAAAGTAGTTTTTAAAAAGATTTTTTTTTATATATATTTTATTTTCTACTATTTAGTCTTCATAAGTTCATACTTTATAGCTGCGCTAGCGAACAGGTTTGAGCGTATTTAGCAAAAGATCGGATCGGTACGTTTTACGGTGGGCGAGTACAATCAAAAGATAGAGTTAAACGATCTAATTTCTTGATAACCAAGATGCGGTCGATAAAGAATCTACCAGATGCCTTAAACAGTTAGCGCTAAGGTTAACTAAGTTTGACTTGATTAGGATGATTAGTTTATTTACGATAATGCATTGGTAAACAATTAAATCATCAACATTTTTTTCACTTTATAGTTCACAGTTAGTTTGCACAGACAGGCGCGCCTGTCTGCGACGTCATTACTTATTGACTTACTCTTTATTTTTCTGTTTAGTCTCCGGAACTACCGTAAGGTATTACTTAGAGGATGATGTGAATTAAGTGTAGTCTTGTACAATCTCAGGTCGACCACTACTGTGAAGTGTGGTGAATAAAAGATCAGTACATATCACTGAAATTGATTCGTGATTTGTCAGATATGGAAGGATTAGTTGCACATGACATGCAGCATTAACAGTTGAAAAAATAAGAATAGGTGTGTTCAGTTTGTTAATTCTAATCATAATTGTCGTCACAGATGATTTAAAGTTACGGCTCCTGTTAGAATTACTGATTCGAATGATTCAAAGTAGTAGAACGTTATTTTTGGATTCACAGAGTTAGAACAAATGATTTGAATCCGAACAACAAATCATCAGATCAGTTTTTTTTGTCTTCAGTCATTTGACTGGTTAGATGCAGTTTTCCAAGATTAGCACTAGATAAGGAATTGATAGTAGAGTTGGTACTAATCAAATCAGTAGCCAACTCTAATCTACTAACGAATCGGGATTTTCCGCTAGTAATAGATACATTCTGGTGCTAAGCAAAGGGGAACACACACATTCAAATGCCGTTCAGTAGGGGCGTTTTATCATTTTTGCTTTTTTTGTGGTTCAATTCCACCTTATAAATATTTGTAATTTTAGTTTACTGTATTAGTAATGGTAGTTGTATCATAGTAAACTTTTGAAAACTGTAGTCGTATGTCAAAAGATAGAATTTCTGTTTTGAAAAACAAAGGGTGGTGATTTGTCAGCGACAGCAATTGTTTTAGTAACAGTACTAAATTTCAGCTAAGATAAATAAAAATGTATAAAAAAATAACTAAAATATGTCTAGTTATGGTTTGGCATTTAAGATTCTAATAATTCTACAAATAAGACGATACATTTAGAATTATAAACAGTACATTTAGATAAAAGTAACATTTTTATGGTCATATATAAGATATGCAATTACATTGTGAAACTGCTTATCTGCCTCTTCAGGAAGCAGTGAGAACTGATGGTGAGGTCTTTGGCAAAAGATCTTCAGTGTGTCTGAACCTACATAGCAAACATTAACATTTTTGGTTGTTCAGTTGATTGAGGCATCGTTTAGTGTAGTTAAATGCCAGAATAATACATATTTAGAAGTTAAGAATGAATTTATTTATTTAACTGGTTTAGAAAAAAAAAAATTGCAGACAGATGGGAAGACCAAAAAGGCTCTGCTCTTTTCAAAGTTATATTACATAAAGTGTGGACAAAAACTGAATATTGAATAGACATTTGCTAAGCAATGAAGATTGTGCATATTAAGATTTATTAACTATGTAACAAAACTATTTGAGATGGAGAATTTGATAAATAAACAATATAAGTATTAAATAGAAAGTAAGTGGTTAATAAAAAAAAGATACAGATTATTATATTTCACAAAAATATTCACATTTATTATGTCTAATTTTAATACAGTTCATAAAACTGAAATATACAAACAAGTAATTACATTAATATAAATAATTATTATATTTTAACTCAATTTATTTTTTATTTCTTTTTGTTTTACTCTTTTTACTGCTTTCTCTATCAGCTTCTTTATGACTATTTGATTTTTCGGGTATAAAAACTGAATGTCCGGTATCAGATAAATGTTGAAATAGTTTATTTTTTGATGGAAAGGTAGCTTTACAAATTACACAAGATGAACTAGTATCAATTAGACTACTTGCAGAAATATTATTTTTATTTTGTTTCTTAACTTTACCAGTATTTACATTTGAAGGAGCTGCAGTGTGTTTTAATGTTTTATTTGATTTCATTTCTTTACTTATACTATGACTATCTTCTGTACATTTTTCACAAGAATATTGGTTCTCCTTATTCAAATTTGACTTTCCATCAAAATTGTTTTCTGAAACATCATCAACACTATTACTTAATGTTTCTTTATTTTTTTGCACTATCTGTTGTTTATTTTTTGATTTCTTTTTTTGTTTTTTAGACTGTCTTGAAGAAAAATCAAAATCATCATCATCTTCAAATTTTGTAAAAATGCTTCCTTTTGTTGGTTTCTTCTTATAACTTTTGTTAAGGGTTTTACCATCTTTCTTATCACTTTCAAGTAAATTTTCAATCGATGAAATTCCTTCGTCATCCAAAAAATCAGAGTCTTGCATGGGAGATAACTCTTCCTCACTGTCACCATTTATTATTTCATCCCACTCATCACATAACCTTTTTATATTTTCTTCATCTATTACAGTTTTTGACAATTCATCTATTTCAGCACAAATATTTTCTATATCCTTCATAAACTCTCCATCATTAACACTAATTTCTTCCTTATATAAATTTTCATCTGAGCTTTTTCTTTTAGAATCATTTACATCAAATTCATCATTAGTTTCTTCTTCAGATGTTAATGTCGAGTTTAAAATTTCTTGAATTGTATCATCATACAGCTTTTCATTAATAATATGTTTTTTTGAAAGTTTATGATTCTTTATTGCCTTTAATGTCTTAAATGATTTTTCACAAGGCTTACAATAAAGAGAATTTGCTTTATCTTCATTTTCATCAGTGTTACTATTATTTATTATTTCTACATCACTTAAAATTTCTTCATCAAAATAATTTTCTTGTGTAATTTCATTATATTCTTCTTCTAACTCGCTATCTGATTTTAGATCAGTATCATCAGAGCTATCTTGCAGAGTCTCTTTTAGAATTTGAATATTTTCTTTATGTTTTTTAGAACTTTCATGATTCTGAAATGCTTTTGTAGTTTTAAATAATTTATTACATGCAATACAATATAGGTTTTGATCTTTATCTGTCTCATTTTCCTCATCTTCTGAATTTTCATCAAATACTTCTTCACCAAACTCTGAGGCAAGATTGGCTTCGATAACCTTTAATTCTTTTTCTAAATTTGAAAATCTTGCCCACTCACATTCTTTATGAGAAGCAATTTCTGCTTTACGCTCTTTGATTTTTTCACGACGTTTTTCTTCTGATTTTTTTGCCTTTTCTGCTGATAATTCTTGAAGATATTGAGCGTGGGCTTGCACTCTTTTATCTCTTTTACGAACAAAATTAACTAATTCTCTTACCTCCTCATTTCGTGTTTTTCTAGCCTTATCTCTTGCCTTTTTATTTTCTTTTTCAATAATCTTAGCAACTTTTCTGTTTGGGGCTGTTCTAACATCATATGGGTCAAGCCATGAATAAGACTTTTTTGTACAATAACTCTGCCAATAATCATAAAAATATTTTACTTCTTCAAAAGAGCTATTGCTTTTACCAAAGTTTGGTATATCAAAATCACTATCTCCTTCAGTTTGATATTCAGGATCTTCAGCAGCTATTTTATAAAATACTTCTCTATAAACGGAATAAAATCCATTCGCATCATCCCCAAACCCTTTATAACATGATGGTGTAAAATACTGATAAACATCCAAACTATCATCTTCATATTCACTACCAACTTTACCTCTTAAGATTGCATCCCTATGGTCGTCATACCAAGCTCTTTCATGTGGATCACTCAAAACTTCAAAAGATTGTTGAATAAACTGAAACTGTTCAGTAGCTTCCTCTATATTATCAAGATTTTTATCTGGATGACATTTAATGGCCAATTTTTTATATGCTTTCTTAATTTCATCAAAAGTAGCATCTCTAGAGACATTTAATACTTCGTAATGGCATCTCATTTTGTTATTGCACACGTATTCGCAACAATCGAACACAAATGACTAAAATAAAAAAAAAAAGAAAGTTAAACGTTAACCTTTTAGTTTCAGAAAAAAAATATTAACATAATCCACCATAACTACATAATTAACTACCGTTTAATAAAAATTTTATACATTCGATATAACCAAATAATTCATTACACACACGCACAACTAATTACCAGTTACCTACTGCACCATAAAATGTCTGACGCAAACTAATAACCTATAAAAATATTGACTAACATAACCTACGTTTAAACAAGTAAGGCAACTAAAGCAACATAACATGTGCAAATGGAATTTTGTATGTAAACGTTTACATTTTCAATAAATTATTGAAGAAAGATAGAAGTAAAATGTAATAAGTCATATAAGTCCAAGAAGTCTAAATTTATGGAATAAACGGTTATATCAACTTTTTTCTGTTATTAAATGCTTATTGTTATATACGTAATTTTATATTATTAACTGCTTAATTAATAATATTACATCGTTATATTTGTAGTTGTGTGTTATTAACTGGATATTTAATAATATTTCATCATAAATAAGATCATTTAATTATGGTTAATCATTAAATTTTTGCAAAACATTTTCTTTAGTTTGTATTTCTTGAAGTTGGTATTCTGTATAGTTGCTATTTAGATTAGTAGTGCTAGGTTAACCCGTTGTCTTTCAAAGTATACAGTATTTTTATTTACAATCTTTGCCGTGAATGTAAAATCTTTTGGGACTCACGTGTACTACGGTCGTGTTTATTTTACATCAGTATTATTTCTTTATTAGTTCGCGTTGTAATTTTTCGTCAAGCATAATTCAGATGTAGCCTTAATGTTTTATTTATGTTTTTTTAATTAGTATTTAAGGAAGTAATAGTGGTTAATTAGTGTCAGTCAAAAATTATTTTTCGCACAGAATCGTTTTCTTCATTTGCGTTATGCTAAAATTCCAATATGAATTTTGAATCGAGTAGATTAAGAACATTTAGAAATTGGCCTGCCAACGCAGTTGTTGATGCTAGAAGAATTGCTAAAGCAGGATTTTATTACATGGGACAAGGACTTGAAGTGCAGTGTTTTAGTTGTGGAGGTAGAATTTCTGAATGGAATTATGGTGATAAGGTTATGACCAGGCACAGATGGCTTGATCCTCGTTGCCCATTTGTCGTTAATCCTGCCAATTCTGGAAATGTTCCTATTGAAGGTGTGGGAAGTAGTAGCAGTAGCAGTAGTTTATCAGCCTTGTTACCAGTTTCTGATCGAACTGATTCTTTGGCGTCTTCACCAACTTCCCCAGGATTGCAGTATTCATCACCACCTTCAATTATTCGAAGAGACATTTCTGTTCAAATAACACGCAGTTTAAGAACATTGTACCAGGAGAATGAATTAGCAAGATTGCAGTCATTTGAATCTTGGCCTAAACCGTACATTGTAACACCAGAAAGCTTGGCAAGAGCTGGATTTTATTACACCCGGGAGAGTGATACGGTATTCATTACCTTTTTTATTTAACTTTTTAAAATTAAAAGTTACTTTAGATTAGAATGAGTAATGTGAGTGGGCAAAATGAAATATGTATATTCCACTATGGATTACATAATTAATATGATTGTAATGTAAGATGATTCAGTATTTAGTAATTCTGTTGAAAAATATTATATTACCTCTTCCACCAGAGATAGTTTAAGAAATTAAATCAGAGGTAGGGTGTTTGAATAAAACTCGCTGGGTTGGTCTAGTAGAGAACTCGTCATTGCAGATCAGCTGATTTTAAAGTTGAGTTCTAAGGTTCAAATGCTAGTAAAGGGAACTTTTGTATAGATTTGAATACTAGATCATGGATACCAGTGTTCTTTAATGGTTGGATTTCAATTAACCTCACATCTTAGGAACCATCGACCTGAGACTGTATAAGACTACACTTTACATTCATCCTTTGAAGTAATACCCTATGGTAGTTCCAGAGGCTAAACAGAAAAAGAGGGTGTTTAAATAAAGGACAGTCAAATTTTCTTAATTTTAAAGTTTATTTATTATGCGGAATAAATAAATTGTAACATGAATTTCTCATAGGTGCTCTGTTTGTTTGGTCTGACATTTCAGCCATTTGGTTTATTGTGTAGCTATAGAATAGGAAACAGACTTCCTTAGCCCATCCACAAGTAATTGCATACCAGATAAAGTCGAAGTTATATTGGCTCTTGAAGTTCTGGCGCGCAGCATGAAGAACCTTGCAGGGGTCTTTCTTTCTCTTTATCTGTTTGGTCTCCAGAACTACCGTAAGGTATTACTTCAGAGGATGATGTGAATGAAGTGTAGTCTTGTACAATCTCAGGTTGACCACTCCTGAGAAGTGTAGTTAATTGAAACCCAACCATCAAAGAACACCGGTATCTACTAGATCGTGGAGTAATTCCACGATCTAGTAGATACCGGTGTTCTTTGACCTTGCAGGGTCAGCTTGTATCCAAAAGACCTTAATGTATTTCACATGCAATTACATGGAAAATCAGGGAATTTGGTCAATTGTTTAGTGTTGAGCAGCTTAAATATATCCTGCAATAAAAATTTTTCTTCCTCAGGGAATTAAGAACCACCAAGAATGGGTCGAGAGACCTGTAAGGAACAACCCATCCGTGCGCAGAATATTACTTGGTATAAGGAAGTATCCAACCTCCTTATAAGTTGAAATATAAAAATGCTCAACCTAACTCTTTGTGGGTTTTGAATGTAATATGGCTGTTCCAAAAAAAAAAAAAAAAAAATTAAGGATAAATAACTCACTATTTGTCTGGAAGGATTAAGGGACTGTGATAAAACCATAATCAGATCAGCATCACATAAAAAAAATAGTCTAGAAGTGGTTGAAAAATTAGTAAATATTTGAAATAATAGTAAGTGTATTGTAATAAATTAAAGAAAAGAAATTTAGCATAGATTGTTAAAAATTATTTTTGATACTTAAAATTATATTTTAATTAGTATTATTTAAAAGATATTTTATTAATTAATATAGATTCTGTGAAGAAAATTTGTTAATTTTACATGAAATTGCCGTAGAAATCAACACCTTGTCTACTCTAGGTGTTTATTAAGAATACTTCCCTTTTGTTATTTGTTTTATTATAGCATATCTGCATCTTCACTAACACCATTAAAATATTATACTCAATAAATAAATTTTTCTTTTCTTATTATGAAATGTACTTTTTATTTTTTAAATAATTGATATTATTCTACTTTAGTAACTGAAGATGTAAGGAAGCTGTTGAAATGTTATTAACAAAAAGTGAGTGTTTGCAATTTTCTTTCTTACTGTATTTTTATTATTTTATTACAGTAAAAAATATTATCTGGAGATTATGTAAAAATAGACATTCTTTACTTATCATAAAATTTTGTTTACAACCAATGGTTAACAATTATTAATAAATCAATATATAAATAAAAAAATAAAAAAAAGGAAATGAAGTCGAACTGATGTGCCTTCCCCATGTAACATCCAAATATTTTATTAATTAAAATTTTATTTGGCTATAACTCTGGAACCAATGGAAATTATTACCACATACATTGTTGAAAAGCTCTCATTATTACTGCAGTTAAGAAAAAGTGTAAAATCCAAATTTTTTTTTGGAATTTGGGATTTTTTAGAAACTTGGTTCAATTGATTGCAGTCAAAAGGGAAAAATCACAACTAGATGTTGCAACAGCCCTAAATCCAAAATTTCAGCATCCTATGGTTAATCGTTTTTGAGTTATGCAACGTTTTGGTTATGTTTTTGAGATATGTACATACGCGGTGTGAGACGTTACTAGTCGAAATGAGACGAAACTAGTCAAAATGGAGATATTTACGTTGAAATCTAAAAACCAAAACTTTTTGCCATCACCATACTTCCTTTACTTTGTACATGGAAATAAAAAGTTAATTCTTATCTTTTAATTTATTTCTTTATAATAAAAGAAAATAATCCAAATATTTATTTTCTTTAATTATAATTTAATGAAATAAATAAAGTAATTCATTTCATAATAGAAAGACAGAGTAATAATAAGTAATACTGTAGCTCCTTATAAAAATATAGTCTAGTATGTTACACTTTTTCATTATAATTTATTTCTTTTAGGTCAAATGTGCTTTCTGCAATGTTATGGTTGGTCATTGGGAAGAAGGAGATGATCCAATAGCTGAACATAGGAGACATTTTCCAGACTGTACCTTTTTACTTGCTATTCAGACTATACCATCACAAACTGAAAACCAAGAATTTGTTGATTTCCCACCTGATGGGATTACAATTAGGACACCAAGTGAAAATGGTAATTTTCATACATTGATAATATTAATATGTATAGATGTACTAAGTGTAGAGGTTTGGGAAAATCTGCACATTTAAGAATTAAAAAAGAATAAAGGATAGTTTAAAAAAAAAAGAAGCTTATGGCAATGTTAAGAAACTGCATGATAAAAACAAACTTTAAATGTTGGTATAGATGCATAATTTTTAGTAATATAGAGTCGCTTATTTATTGTTATCACAAACTTACACTAAGGAAACTAACGTTGCACAAGCACTTCTGCATGCATTGCTTTTTAGTGTTTTAAAGGTTTCCTGTAACCACATTCCCATGTATTTTTTATTTATTATTAAAGGATTTATATCCGATTTAACATCAGGATTCACAGGATTTAGCATTATCATCATTAAATCTACCATCTTGGACAAAAACTTAGTAAAAGAATAACCTGTAGTTATGTAAGATAATTATTTACAGTAGATAATGTTTTAGGTAATTGTTTTCTAATTGTTTTTTAAACATGCTGATGTAGGTTATAATTTCAAACGTAAATGTGTAATCTCAAATTTTTGTTTAATATATAACAGTTGTTGTTCTCTTCTAAATTTTAACCTTCTTTACAGTCATATACCATCAAATTAATTTAAATATTTATTTTTAAAGTAAATCCTTCTAGCAATAAGGCTATACCATTGAGTATTTTTTTCTAATGCGTCTTTTATTTTTGTAAGAAGAATACCATTACTGAATATTGACATTCCTTATTTTTTCCTTGGACTCCATTCATAAATTTTTCTTTAATTTATCTATCACTTCTGTGTAAAAGTTGAAAAGGATGGATACAGACCAATTTCTTGTTTTACTTCGTTTGAATCGGAACTTGCTTTTCTTCACCTTTATACTCTTGTAATTATTGATTATTGTACAGACAGCAAATACTTGCTTTACTTCAGCTTATATTCTTACAACTATTGATTCTTGCATATATAACAAATAACTCCTCTTTTTGTACATATATCCAAATTTTCTTTAAATCTTAAATATTTTATTCCATTTTACATCATTAAATGTTTTCTCCAGATTTATAAATGGAATATATGTGGTTTTATTCTTCTTAAGTTTACCTTCAAAAATCATTCTAAGAAACAGAAAGGTTTTCCTTAGCATCCAAAATTTTTCTGAAAACTAACTGGTCTTCATCTAATACATTTTCTATCACATTTTTTACGTGCTTATAAACTATGTGCATGTTTGCCTCATTATTTTTAATGCACAAGTCATTAAATTGATCTGATACTTTTTACATTTATTTGCTACTTTTTTCTTTGTTTTATTAAAAATTAGACTTTTTGATGGTGATTTTTCATGCTCATAAATTTTTCCTGTTAATGTATACAGTTTATTTAGTATTTCTACTAGACAGCATAATAATTCTGATAATGTATGTCAAGTCTTAATGCTTTATTAATTTTTAAATCTTTCAGAGCTCTATTAAATCCATATTTTAGTGTAAAATCTTCTGAAATTGTTAATTTCATTTTTATCATCCCAGTAACTAGTCATGGAAAAATATTTTCCATTCATGTCGCTGATTCCAATACATCTTGATTTCACTTTACCAATATTTTCTTTTATTTTTCTAAATGCAACAATTACCTTTTCACTAATTATATATATTTTTTTACCTCATTATATCTCTTCATTAATATGAATTTTGTTACTATTTTGCTCTTCCTATTAATTTAATTTTTTCTTTTCATGTACCATTTCTGCCATATAATATGTCATATTTAATATATTTCCTATTATCCATTTTCTTTTACATACTGCTACTTTTCTGTCTAAAATTACCGTAATTGTTTCTCCCCCTTGTGTCTTAAAATTATGTCTTTTTTTTATCTTTATTTATTTTCTACTGAATCACTTCATCATTACACCTCATTATTACTAAGTTGTAATCTAAATCATTACATCCACAAGATATTTCTTTAGATATATTTATGAAATTCCAGAAGATATCCACCAGCCAAGTAAACATTTTTTCAAAACTTATTTAAAATAGAAAAAAAAAATTAAAAAAGTTATGATTTACAAAGTAAGTAGCCAAACCTTTCTTTTTGAAATAGTTTTCTTTTATTACTCTAGACCAATTTTTAAATAAAATACGCCATATTATTTATTTATTTAGTGAGTATACGGGTGAATATACCCTTTTTACATAGAGCTGATTTGTATATCTATGTTACTATAAAAAATCTATCTTTTTTGTTCTATTTTTGCTATTCTGCTTAAAGAATGTCTTATTGTTAGTTATGTTTTACTCTAAAACTGTGGTCTCACAAAACCAATAATACATTATTTTGTGTAAAATTTTCTCCTCTTCCACCTCATAATTACAGTTCATATTTCTTAAAAAAAAGTTATTCATACTTATCTTTTAATTGTATAAGAACATTCAGCCATTTTGGGATTTTTTTTGATGTGAGACTTTTGAAGATCAGAGATCTTCATATACTGAAGTAATCTACTTAATAAGTTTGTTTAGTATGAAAATCCTCATCCTTTTACTGCAGTCTTTAATAAATCCAAACTAAAACATCTAAACATCTAGAAATCATGGGGTGTAAAGTTGATAAGAAGTAAAATGACCTATCCATTTTGTTTTTGTTTTTTTTAGTCTGTCAGCCACATTCCAGGTCTGAACAGAATCTTGTAATCTTTTTTCAGTCAGAAATCATAGTTTAATTGTATGATAGACCTTACATATGATTAATAAGAGAATAGAAAGAGTAATAGACAATGTACTCTCAGAGGATCAGTTTGGATTTAGAAGGGGAAGGGGCACTCGAGAAGCAATATTGTCATTGAGATTGATAATAGACAGAAGAATGGAAAGGAACAAGGACACTTTCATCGCATTTATCGACTTAGAGAAGGCTTTTGATAGTGTTAAGTGGAATGTAATGTTGAGATTCTAAGAAAAGTAGGAATTAAATATCGTGACAGAAGGATTATATGGGAGCTTTATAAGAATGAAATTGGCATAATAAAAAGAGATAACACTGAGGAAAGGGCAAAAATTAAGAAAGGAGTAAGACAGGGCTGCAGCCTCTTCCCATATCTATTTAATGTGTACATTCAGGACGCAATAGAAAGGATAAGATTAAGAAACATCAGGAGGAATAAGTATACAAGGACTTAGAATAGATATGATATGTTTCGCAGATGACATCGCATTGCTGGGAGAAACAGAACAAGAGTTAAATGTCACATTGCAGACCATGGAGAGAGTAATGAGTTCTGAATATAAGTTAAGGATAAACAAAGGGAAGACCAAAGTTATGAGATGCAGTAGGAGAGTGAATCAG